>OY987256.1:57008797-57261088 GCA_963920725.1 Rhamphomyia laevipes
AACGCCACCACCACCACCACCATTATCAATACCACCGCCACCACCAGATCCATTACCGCCTCGTCATGAACCACATTCACCAACCTTATCAGAATCTTCAACATTATTTCATCATCATCATCATCATACTCATAATCCACATTATCAATTGCCATCACATTTACAGGACTATATGCCGCCATTACAATTAGAACAAGATGATCTGAATAATAAATCTGAGGAATATCAACAGCAACAACAGCCACCAATTTTAGAACCAAATCATATTAATTTATCTACGACACGGAAAACATCGATTATATCAACAGGAATTCCAACTACACCGGATACCCCATCACAACATATAGTTTCAGCTGGATCATCTGATGGTGATACAGTATCATCAGTGATTGCAACATCAGCTGTAGAACCACAACATACAACAATACAAATTATTGATGTTGATGCTATAGATGATGATGATGATGATGACGAGGAAGATGATAATAATGATGATGATTTAGCCGGTATTGAAACCGATTACAATGATGATGATGATGAAGAAGAAGAGGAAGAAGCAGAAGAAGAAATTGACGGTGCTGAAGAAATTATGGCTTGTGATGAAGAAGATGCTATTGATGATGGTTATGATGCAAATATTGAAGATGATACCATAAATGGTATATCCAGTCATATTATTGAAACACATTCAGATGATATTCCGAATGATACGTCATCTTTGATAATAAATATGCCACATAATGGACCAATGTTATTGGATGAAAGGTCAGATTTTTTCTTTAGAATAGAATTTTTTTAATTGAAATTGAGAAGGATCGTTTAGTAAATTGAATTTAGAAGTTAGATTTAATAGTTTGCTAATTACATTTATTCTGATTAATAATTTTTGCGACAGATGAAGACATTTTTTTTGGAAGCATATAAAATAAAATATCGCAAATTAAAATGATTGAAAGCCAATCAAATTTTATATTTTATTGATGGTAAAATCAATAATATTGCTTTAATTGGTTCAATACTTTCATTCATTGCATCTATACTCCAAATATTTTCCAGCAACCTATCAGTAATTTATGTAATATTAAATTAAAATTTATGGTTTTTAATTATTCTTCAAAATTTACTGAAGTCAGTCAATATTTAGATTCTATAATTTGTTAGGTTACAATTATTATTACGTGATATTTTTACCTATAAACACTAAAAAATGGTTATTAAATTCATTGGGTTTATTTTTTACCTATTTATTTTCCGAGGGTAAGTGTAATTTGTTTATATTTTCCCTGTGCTCTTCGTTAAATTATAAATATATTTTTGGAGTTGGTTATTATCAGTGTACCATAGATAGACACCCTCCTAAAAAATTGTTGCCCTTATCTAAATTTTTTTTTTTTTGAGTACTGTAATTGTGGGGTTGTTGTTGATTTTTTTTTTTTTTTTTTTTTTATTAAATGACGATGCCTTTAAAATTTGTCTTTTGTGTTGCTGGGTACGAGAATAATCTTAAAAAAAAACATATGCCAAAAAAAAAAATTTCTCATATAATTTTTGACATTTAACAAATAATAGCAATTTTCAAAATGAAATAAAAATGCTAAAATTTTATATCAACTTCTATTTTTCAAGGCTTTTAGGGTGAATTTATTATTATTATAGAATTCTTTAATATGAATGAGTCATCATAGTGTCATTTTGAAGTGATATCCTTTTAATATACATTTTTATGGTATGCGATTCTTGAATTATTGACAAACATCTCAAATATTCTCAAGATTTATTTATATAGTTAACATTTTTGAATTTAATTCACTAAAGTACACTTCTAAAAATTATAAAAGTAATTTTTAGATTAGTGAAATTTTCGTACAGAACAATTTATAGGTCAAAATTACGAGTAGCTAGAACGAAAAAAGTAAAAATGATTACAAGAATTTTAATCATTTTTAAAATTTTTCAACATTTTGAACAATTTTGTTTTTTTCTAGCCACAAGATTTTATTTGTATGTTTAACAATTTGTCAAAGAAACACAAAAATTTTAATTAAAATTTCGTATTTTTTCTCAAATTACTTTTCAAGGAATCTTCAGTCAACGAGATACTATCATCCCTTGTTTATATATAGAAAAGGATCTTTTTATGTTGCATGTTTTGTGGATTACATTAAAAAAATATGTTGATTTTTTTGTTTCTTCACTTTTCTGATATGCAAAAACATGTGGAAATTTAAAGTACGTTTCATTATATACGTAACGTACAAATATATATTGAAATTTATTCAGTTTTGTTGTGTTCAGAATCTTATATATGTAGAATGACATATCCTTGTAATGAAATAC
Organism: Rhamphomyia laevipes; assembly: GCA_963920725.1. Classification (NCBI taxonomy): domain Eukaryota; kingdom Metazoa; phylum Arthropoda; class Insecta; order Diptera; family Empididae; genus Rhamphomyia; species Rhamphomyia laevipes. The sequence continues at coordinate 57,011,135 of OY987256.1, forward strand.
TGTAATATAGTTGGAAAAAATTATATCAATATGTTTAATGTTGCTGGATTTTGAAGATTCTTTATTCATTTAGCGCATTTTATTTGTGTAAGAGGTTATTTAAATATGAATAATAAAATTTATGTAAATTAAAATCCATTTTTCATTTAGGATTTTGATCACATTTTGATCTCATGTCATGAAACGTGGTTTTTTCCAAAAATTGTTTTTATAGATATAGGGAGATATAATAATGAACTTTTTGATGATTTATGTTTATTTTTAAAGTTTAAATTGTCATATTTTTGACAAATTATATGAAAAATTAATAATTTTCAAAGACTTTGGAATAATTTACAATTAGAATAATTTATAATCAATCGGTATTAAGTGTGTAGGATTAGTTATTAAGATGTAGTACAAATAAATTACATTTTTGGTAATAGATACAGCACCTAAAGTTTTAGACATTTAATTTTGTTTTATACTAATTTTCGTTATCTCTTCAACGATTAGTCAGTTTCGATGAATATTTGCTGTATTTCTTAAAGGACGAATAACACAGTCAATCTAGGAGTAGAAAATTTTATTTAAAAAATTCCTCATGCATTCCAAAACGTATAATAAATTTAGTAAAGATTTATTTATGTTTAATTTAATTGATTTTTTATCTAAAATAGATGATGGTCATACTAACAAATTATCCAACCAAAGTAACAAAATATTATGGTCGATCTACCTCTTCAGCATTTAACCCAAATTTAAGTAACTATACCCTAAAGAAAATATTAATATCAAGTCTAATGAACTATTCTCAACCTTGCATGTCATACTTAAATGCATTTTCAATTTAAAATTAATACGTTTTAATGAAATTTATAATAACACCTTTCGTGACACCGAAAATTATTATTTTAATTTCATGAAATTATAATGCAAAACAAGAAATTCATTTAAAATTTATTTAACGTGGACAATAATTTCAGTTTATTTTTGATTATATAGAAAATATTTAATAATGTAAAAAAAGATACTCAACATATTATGCAATCCAATCTTTCTACTTCCGGTTTAAAAAAAGAATTATCAATTCAAAATTATTATTGTATCTATTTTAATATGGGGGAGAAATTTTTTATGTTTTTATCTCTAAAGGGATCGTGATTTTCTGACAATGTTTTCATTCTTGCGTCGTTGTTGTTTCTATCTTTTTAATGGACTTTTGAAAATATTGTAAACAAAATTTTAATAATAAATGAAATTTTTTTCAATTTTTAGAATACGTAATAAATATTTAATATTTTTGTAATTTTAGGCTATATTTGATTAAGAAAAATTTCCAACAAATAATTATTATAGTGTAAATAAATAATTTAGAATTCTGTTAATTGAAAAATGAATGCCATTTCTTAACAAACTCAGCTGTTGATTATTAAATATTGCTATAATTAATCATTTGTTGCTGCTTTACAGTTCAATACTTTTTCAAAATGATTTTTATGTAAAATCATGATGTGTTAGAATTTTCTATATTTATATTTTCTATTTCTAGTTCTAGACAAATGACAATGAAAAATATTTAGCTAGTCAAAGTACAGAGTTATTTCAAAGGATCTTGCTTGAAATTTTTGTATTTACGTGATTATTTAGTATTTAGTAATATGAAATCAAAGTAAAAACATTGAAAATATTTACAATGTTAAAATTAAAATTGAAAAAGAACAAAGTCGAAGTTTCGATATTTAGATTGGGTCAGTTCATTGCTGTATTAATAATATTCATAAAAGTCTCAAGAAGAACAGAACTATTTCCAGTGTAATGGTTTCAATATTCCATAACTATAAGAGGTTATGTTCAGTTCTGTAATATTCAAGTAATTACTACTAAAGTCATTTAATAGTAAATCTATTTTAATTCTGGCTGTATCGCATATTACACCTTCTAAAAAAATCCTTTAAGATTAATCCTAAGAGTAAATTCCTTGGCAATAAACATGAAACTACTTCGAAACATATTCTTAGTTCGTTCACCAGATTTTTCTTTGTATAGTATGAGTGTTTAGTAAAACGTTAAATTTGATTGTTAAGTTTCGGTAAGAATTTGTAATAGAATTTTACCCATGAAGCTGTCCTGGTTAAAGATTTATCTTGAAGCTTCACGATCATAATCATAAGTGAAACAAATTGTACTTTCTTTCCCTACGCAGTAATCCTTTAATAAACTTTAAAAATACTTTTTATATCGGGAATTTCTGTCTTATTTTTGCCTAATATTTCAAGGTATTCCACTAGGATAAATTCTGTTCAAATTTTATATGATTGTCAAGACCAAGAGTATATTATGTAGAAAACACATTGCGAAACTGAAATTGTCAGTATATAATATCGAATTTACGGATATTTATGTCCTGAAAAGAAGATTAATATTCTTTATTATCGTTTCCAATCAACATTTTTTATTAAATTTTCGCTTTTATCTTGATGAATGAATCACTCTGTCGAATATTTGAAAAATTCCATTACAAATCCTTACCGAAACGAAATTATTTCTTTTACTTTCACTGTCAAATTTAACTTTTCACTAAACACTCTTACTATACAAAGAAAAATCTGGTGAACGAACTAAAAATAGGATTAACCTTAAAGGATTTTTATTTTTGTTCACATTATTTGTAAGGATTCAAAATCGATTTAATTTCCATTTAAATTATATATAATTTTCACAATTTTCGTGATAATGCGACAAAAATTTCATTTTATTTTTTACTATTTTATGATTTGTATCAAATTTTACTATTTTCTTTATTGTTGCTTTTCCAAAATTGATTGATATTTTACAAGGATGTTTCCGTAAATAAAAAAAAGTTTTATAAATTCCATTATCGTTTCATATTTATGTATGTATATGGCTTCAAAATTATAGCTTGTCTTTTTCTTTTTGTTGTTGATCCTTTATATGAGGGTAGTTTAAAAAGTTTGGTGGCTTTTGTGATTTATTTAAAAAAATTACGTAATTTTTCGTGATAATTTTTGAAAATATAATTTTACGATATGGAACAATGGGTAAAGTAATAAAAAAAATTGTTTTTTATTGGTTTTTTATTGTTGCTAGTTAAAGAAAAATTCCTTTAAAAAGTCAGATAATATTTTTTATAGTAAAAATGAAGAAAATATTGTGATGAATTATTGAGAGGAAGGGTGACTTTTAAGTACATGTTTAAGAATTTTTTTGGGGTGATACTTCTATGTTTTATATATATAGAATATAATTTATTAGGGGAATGTTAAAACATTTGTTATCATTTTATGTCACGCATCAAGAGTTTTTCTTAATATTCGTAATTATTTGAGAGAATCAATACAATTTATTTACTAGACATCTTAAAAATCGTATAGTCGATAGAAAGTTAAAAGATCGAAAATAATAAATACATAAATTCTATGTTGTTTTGCATGATATATTTATAGACTTGGCTGAGGGCGATTTTCAGTCACATACAAAACCCTAACAAAAGTTAGTGATATCAGAAAAGGTCTAATTGATATTTCGAATAAATATAACTTTATAAAGTGTTCTAATTAATTAAAAAAGTAATTGAAATATGACAGAATAAATCTAGTTCTAGACAAATGTCATTGAAAAATACGTAGTTAGTCAAAGTACAGAGTTATTTGAAAGGATCTTGCTTGAAATTTTTGTATTTACGTGATTATTTAGTATTTATGAATTGAAAATATGAAATCAAAGTGAAAACATTGGAAGTAGTTACAGTGTTAAAATTAAAATTAAAAAAGAACAAAGTCGAAGTTTCGCTATTTAGTTTACGTCAGTTTAAAAATGCTTTCCATAAATCCATAACGCTGAAAATTTAAATTTTGTTAACTAATAAATGTACTAAATGAAACTATAATAAATTCATTTTAATATAACATTTTCAAGATTTCTCTAACTAAAAACATTAATTCTATATAGAAATTAAAAATAATTAAATGAAATTGTATAATGAAAATCCTTTTAATAAGGAAAATTATATTACATTTTATTATAAAATATTTTCACATAGAAAACATTCAAAATAATTGTATGTACATTTTCTTTTAATTTTCACTTAATTAATTTTACCAAAAAATTAATAACACTTAAAGAAACTTATGTATTCAAGATAGTATGTAATTTACTTATTAACTTTACTTGACGGTAATTTTACTTGAGGACCTCAAAACTAAAGGTTGTGTGATATTATATAGCAATTACCCACTTATTAAGGTTTCTGAACCGTAAGCTTTCTTTAAAAGCTGAATGGGTTTAGTTAATGAAACGTTTGTCTCACCTTTTACATATTGTAATTTTTTATTAATCATACTAAATTTTAACTGAATCAATTTAGACTCAAAACGATGCCTCTGTCTGACGTATAATACATTACAACATAGCCACACTATCAATACGCAATCGCTCTTCATTTTCACATTATATTTGAAAAAAATCTAATATTTTTTTAAATTTCATAAATTTTCATTCATAAATTTCATAAGTATCCCAAAATTCAGAGACGACGAAATTTAAGAGGCGTGTAATTTGCACAACTTTAACTCTTCATTAAAAGATTATGATTTTTTTTCCAGATCATTTCCTTCATTAGTTAATACTAAAAAGCGAACATTTGATTTCTTTTAAAAACAAATTAGTTACCAGTAAAATAATCAATTATGCAAAGAAAGAGGAAATTTAGCTTTGATTTCAAATCTAAACTAAAACTATAGATAAATTTTATACATACTAAAAAAAAAAGGTTGAAAGGACTTCAAAGTTCAAATTATATAATTCTAAGAAAAACCTTTATATGCAAATCTGTAAAAGCATTCAGAAACTGTTAAGAACAGACTCAAAGTTTTCGCGTTTGTAAATACAAATACTAAAAAAATAAAATAAAAATAAGAAACTTCCTTGAAAGGATAAATAAAACAGACATTTTTGTTGGAAAATTATCTCATTATTTCTTTTATGTTTCACAATCTAAATAGTTATAATCATGCTTTGTAAAAAATAAATCTATTGTGTAACTGGTTTCACTTAAACAAAAATAGCTTCTTTTTTTATCACAGAATGGAATTCTGTCTTTTAACGTTGTGTAATTGCAATTGTTGTGATGATAATATACGTTATATAAGTATGACAGTGACAGTGCTGTAAAAAATATTTCTAAATTATGTGGCGATTTTAAGATTTCTTCTTTTTTTCAAATGTAGCTATGTACTATAAACCATGGTGTGGAAAATTCTATAAATGAAATTTGGATAATGATCATTTCTATAAAGAATTAAGTTAGTGTCAGAAAAAATGGAATTAACATTTTATTGTACTGATTTACTAATAAAGGTTCGAATTTAAAGTTCTTTTTAAAGTTATATAATTTCCATACGAAACATTATGAAACATGGATTCCATTAAAAATGGATTCACATTAAGGCTATTTAGCACTTCATGAAGTTTTGACCCCAACAATTCCCTTATAAAGAGTATCCAGAAAAAAAACAATTTCCAGAATATTTTTAGGAATTTTCATAAATTACAAACGTCATTACAAAGTATTGATTTCATTTAAATATATTTAAATAAACATGTTTAAATTCATATAGATTATTTATAAACATGTTTTTATATCTGTTTTGTAAATTGGCTATGTCCCACTTAGTTTGATTTACATTTTTCACTAGTTACTATTGTTTTTAAATTACCGAATTATTGATTTATTCAGTTCTGATCGAATTGTGTACTACAAAAATATCAAATGCTTGCTTCAAACAAGATCATTTCCGACTTGTTTTATTAATATTTAATAAGTCATCAGTTAATATAATTATAATTCTCTAGAATTAATTGAATTAATTTCATATAGCTACTTAGAGATATCTTTCAGTTTTTTAGTGCCATCGGTTAAAATTTTGGCACATCCTTTTAAAAACAATTTATATTAATAAATTAGACAGTCCCGATTTTATTTTTCTACATTCAATTTTACTAAAGGAAATAGAAAAAGTTTAGTAAAAGTTCATGTTGCATTGGAACTGTTTTTACATAGAAGCCTTGTGTCAATAAGAATATTCATATGTTCGACCCGCTAATAGATAGTATTTTACCAAAAGCTTCCTTAAATATTTTGGAATGCCTCCTGCTAATTATTTTACATTAACCTTCAAACGAATATGATTCAAGAACATAGTAAACATTTCACAATAAAAAAATTACAAAAATTATAAACTTGTTGAACTAAAATAACTCTACAAAACGATAAATTAATTAGTCCTCGCGATTTCCATAATAATTTTGCTATATCAATAAGTTACGAAATAGCAAAATCGTTAAAATTTCTGACTACACTAAATAATCAAATTAAATAACAAAAATTACACAAAAAGCTAAACAAAAATATTTACATTTATATTAAACTGACGTAAACTATAAGGATATTTACGCTATAATTGGCTTCCAATTGATTACAACAAAATATAAAAATAACACGATTTTTATATTTTTACCTTTAAAAAAATATCCCCCCTTTTTTATTAAGCTTCTCATTGTTTTATTGGTGTAAAATACAGAAAAAAAATACCTTGCCCTGATTATTTTCCATTTTTAATATCTATCAGGACGATTTTTATACCTACATAATAAATAATAATAAAGAAAAATAAAAAAACAGTTCACTGACATTTAAAATATTTTGTATAAAAAGGATAATAAATATTTCTCTATGATCCTAGAAAAAAAATATAATAATAATTTCTATGCTGCTCACTATTAATGCAAACAAGTGTGGTAAACGCCCTAAGGATATTTTTCAGGGTTTCTATACATATACATTTTAGTTATAAGTGAGACTGTGTGGTATTTATTTTATAGTAGTATGAAGTAAATTTTTGTTTTACGTTTTTCCTTTTTTTAAAAAAAAATCAATAAGAAATTCGGGCGCGTAATATAAATATATTTGATATTGAACAAAAAGGATATTTGTAAAAAAAAACGTAGTTTAGATCCTGATGTTTGTATACAAGAAATTTACATAAAAATTTCTGTAGAATAAAATTTATGAATTAAAATGGAAATATGTCTTGAAGATATCGAGAATTTGAAGGGAAATCGGACTGTTTTTGTGAGGACTTGTGAGGGACTTGTGAAGATGTAAATTTGATTATAGTTAAGCTTTACTTAATAAAACCAAATTTATATAATCATTATTTCATTTAAAAGAAGGATAATGTCTGTATGGACTACAATTTCATAATAGAGTTGACGAACTTAGGACTAGATGTTACATTTTACACAAATATCAGTGCCGATTTAATTTTTATGGTTGTTTGCGTACCCTAATTATAGAATCCATAATAAAATATTGCGTTAGGTTACAATAAACAGCGATGATTTAACCTTTTCACTATTGAAATATTGAAATAAGTCTAAAATTCAGACACTGAGCTGAAACTATTTTCGAAATTCAATATTAAAACTTACTAAGTTTAGTTATTTATTGGGTGTATACTCTTCATATGAGCAATAAAAAACAGCATTACGCAATTTAAGAATATGGTCGAAAATATCAGCCTATCCTTCGGGAAGTTTACTCAGTAATGGTGGAAAGTGGAATTTTTCGTTGGTCAAAACACTAAGTTAGATCAAAATTATGCGACTGTAGTGTTAATGGATCGCTTTGGGACCTCAGACTCTGGGGGTGTAGGTCAATCAAAAAAATGTTACTGATGTTCAAATCAGCAAAACCCCTCCATATCACCAAATGTTGATTATGTAAGTGTACATTTTTTTTCGTCTGGACCTTTTTGATTAATATTTTTATTAACGTTAAGGAAGTTGTTATACAAATGATTATAATCATTGTCTCAATTACTAGTTCAAAGAACTATGATCGATGCAAGGAGGTCATCTTTGCTATAATAACACATTTTGCCACAAAAATACTTCCTTAATTCTAAAAAAACAAATACGAATAATTTTAAATATTTTAATTTTCAGGACTGATTTCTATTTAAAATTATGCTTTTTATATAGTCCGCCCAGCATGAATACGTAAAATAAAAACCACAATCAGAAATAATTATAGCCCGTGAGCTTTTTCACTATATATTTTTCCATTCTTTGCAATAATTATTATATAATGACAAAAGAAAATTGCCTACATTTAATCCAGCTAGAAAAATAACAGCTGTTTTATATCACAGGAGAATACTTAAAATTAAAAGCGTATCTGAAGTTATTATTATTATTTTTTATAGTAGCTATATATACACAAATTCATCATCATGACGGTGAACTCGGTCAACTGTGGTTGAGTACTTTGTCTATTCAAAATCCTTTTTTTATTTCATAATTTTTCCTTCGTTTTTATTTTACATAATAGAAGGATAATTTTGTTTTTCTGAATGCTTTATCTTTATCTATGCATTCAAGTCCTTTTATAGCGTTATTAAAGAGAATAGTAAATATAACCCAATTTTTTTTTACAATAATAATGTATTATTATTTTGTAGACTTGGTCTATATAATTTTCACAAAAATTGCAAAATTTTGTTTTCTGTATTTGTTTTGTTGGACTGTGAGAGTTGAACTAATTAATTTTGTATAGTATTTTTTGTTGTTGTATAGTATTTTTATAATGATAAAATTCATTGATGATAGCCAAAATTGAAATATTGGGAGAATTGTTATCCGAGTAACATTGATGCTAATATTAGCCTGAGACAGTCGAAATATAGCTTTATCAATGTTGTAATAAAAAGTGTTTAACTGTATTATTTACGACAAATTTAGTGGCAGTATCATTTTTATCAAATATTAATAAATTTTGTGATTTTGCTATGACTATGTGATTTGAACTTTAAAATGTAACTAAATGCAGCTAAATTGAGTTACATTTTACTAATTGATTATTAGGAACAACAAAAAACTCGACAATGAATCAAATTTTACTGCTTTTAATTAAATTATAAGTAAATCTATTTAATTTAGCTGCATTACTGAATGTTAGAACTTAGATAATGCAAATTTTTATTTATGCTTAATAGCTTACTTTAAGTAGCTAATAATTCATTTAAAAATTTGTTAATTTCATATTACAGTTAATAGTAAAATTTAAGCTACAATGTAAAGAGTTTTATTGTTGGCGTTTCTTGCCACAAATAATTTCATATATCAAATAACAGGGGCCATTTAAATTTAATTTTAAAATAAAATAGTATTAATAAATTTTTCGGAATGTTGTAATTGAATGAAACATTTAATATAAATTTTCTAAATATAATTTAAATTATTTGATAGCAATCAATTTAATGGTTAGGGTGTAAAAACAAGAGACATTTGTGATGAGATACCTCTTAAAATTATTTGATATACTTGATAAATCGATATTGTGTTGTTATTCTACTTCAATTGATAACAGATGCTTCAAATTTAGTAACTGTGGGCTATTTTGAAAAGCACCTGAAATCTATAGAAATATTTTAAAATAATATCATGAGAGTGTTGTCTAGGTAAAATCTGAAGTTTTAAATTTTGTTTTAGAATTATTTGAAATATTTTGTAGTTATTTTATTATTCGGTAAATATATTTTTGTTTTTGATACCTTTTTGATGGAGGTCTATATTATTTTTATCACAAATCTCTCAACAAATTACTTGAAATGTTTATTTTTAACTTATACAAAGTTCATGGAATTTTGTAAAGCAGTAGAAATTTAGAATTTTATTATTTAATTTTCTATTCCTTGTAATAAACGAATTAAATTATATTAAGCCACTTTATTGGGACTGTTACCATCTCGTAATATATAAAATAACTTTTTAAAAAACTTAAACCTTTCGGTCTCTATTAAATAAGATTTGGCTGTATATACTTACCAAACAGCTGCTTAACTATCTATAATTTCTCATTATGGATGTAAGGACTCAACATTTTTATGTGACTATTTGAATTTAATTGCCATAAACTTGCTAAAATCATTGACAAATAAAATAACTGAATATGAAATTGATTATATGACAGACAATTCAAGTTTAATTATACATTTTTTTTTATCAAAATAGTCTAAACCTAGAATATATTTTTCTAGGAAATTCCAAATTTTTTCATAACTTTATGGCCAAAAGAAAAACAAATATTTTTGAAGTGGATAAAGGACAAAAACCCAATTTGCATTTTTAAAAATAACAAAGATATTAAATATGAAAAGTCCTTTTCATCTGGCTTAGTATTTCTAATAATTATGTAGGTTGAGTAAGTAATTCAATTTAAATATGAAATTTTTGGGATGTTGACATCAGTTATAAATATAAATAAATTCCTGAAAAAAAGACGATAATATTAATAAAAAATGTTTGTAATACATAAATTATGTAATAACAACGGAGCAAAATCCAAGCAAATATAGGTAAATAAAAATTAATTCTGACGACAGCAAACTGAAAGAAACTGTCGTAGCATTAACAGAAAAAGCTATTTTTATACCAGATTTCGTATTATCAAATTTGATATCTTGAATGCACTCTACATTCATCATCATCACTATCCAGATTTGTAACATTTTCTATATTTTTCGTTTCATCTTCTTCATTTTCTCCTAGATCCATAAAAGTTGCTTGGTTTTCACCAAAAACATAATAAAATTTTATTAACTTGTTACTGAACACGTTTTTTGCACTGAACAAATTTTCATAGACATTGACAGCAATAAACATTATTACAGTTCGGGGAATTACAAAAATATACCAACATTTTTCGGACAAAAGACTAATTCTTTGTATTTCCTGTGGGACATTAAGGACTAATTATTTGAATTTTCTTTGGGACACAAAATCCACTACACAATTTATAAACTCATATATTTCTTGACAGCTTTAGTAAAATAATTTTGGACTTTATATACAGGTCATATTCCAACAGAAACCAGTAACACGTTGTATATAAACGTCATTAGGCATTAAAGGGCATATTTCAGCATTTAACAATGTAATTTGTATATAATTATGTCTCGAATTCGAGAAATAGTTTGATTAGTGTGAAAATCGCGATGAAACTTATGATTTTAGTCAATATTTACTTTACAAATTACTTAATTTAAAATTTAATTACATTTATTAATTTCCTCTTAATAGAATTTCCGATTAAAAAATTGGAAAAGTTTTTATTTGAAACATAAATTTGTAATCAAATTATTTTAAGAAAATTTATTTAATAATTATTAATTTATATACATTTGATTGCCCTGGGCCATTTAAAAATCAAATATGTTTTAAAGATATTTTTTTAAATTCTTAAAGTTTAAAATATTCCAATTGAAAAACTATGATATTCCATCCATGCGAATTCGTATCTTTAACGACAAATACATTTTATTCCATCAGAACGAAATACAGACTTCCATCCAAACCAAATAAAATGACAATATTTACAAAACTTTAATTACTATTTTATATTTCTAAAGGTTAGTTTTAGTTGGTTTTGGTTATAAATATTTATTTAGATGACAAAATCCTTTTGGCTATTTTATTATCATTCTTGTAAAAACTTTCCACATAAATCATTATTACAACAAATTCAAGACTTTATAAAGAATTCTGAAATGTCCTCTATAAAAAAAAGTTCTTGTATATATAAAAATCTTTACAAACTATATAAAAACTACGTGATTGTTTTTAATGGTTGACTTGAAACTATAAATATTCAATATCAGAGACTTATATGAACTTCCTCCCACAAGTAAATATTTTGTCATTAGACAGTTTTCTTAAATAAAGTTAAACATTTTCTATTAAAGAGTTTGGATGGAATAATTGTATATACTACGATATTATATACAATTATCAATGGACTGTTTACTCTGTACCTTGTCACTTGAGATATTTGTATACACATATCTTTTTATGAAAATACTCAGTATCCTTTTACGACTGATTGAATTCATAATCTAGTAAATATTTATTTTTTATGTATACTATTTTCATATAAGGATTAAAAAGTTACAACCTATAGACTAAGAGCTACCGACAAATTAATTTTCGTTATTTCAGCAATCATAAAAATAAGTAGGCAAGAGTTATAAACTCATTAAATATGAAAATGAAAGATTGGAATTTATACGCGGTACCGATTTCCAATCAAAAATTCGTTTATAAACAAAAAAAAAAGTTAAAAAGGTTTCAAAAAAATTTAATTACATCAACTGAGATGAGAGTTTTGGACGTTATTACAAATTCATATGTCAAGAATGTTTTATTTCAATTAAATAGGTCCTAATTACCCACACCAGATCATAAATATGATTCCTTGAAAGTGCGGTAGTATAAAAAATAAACTGATGGTTCCGATTTATTTTGCAATATAATTTAATTATGTGGCTGCGCAGGGTTGTCAGCTCTTAGATGTCCTGTTTATTGATTTTTAATAGTCTGAATACTCATTTTCATGACTGCTGAAATAACTAAAGTAAATTTGTTGCTAGCTCTTTTCCAAAATATTTAGTAATGCAATTTTTGAATATACCCGAGACGATACAGAATTTTGAATAGTGTCTGGTAAAAATAATTAACATTTTCTTTTTCCTGTATGATTTTGTTTACAGGATATAGATAATTTTTGTCAAGGATGTATATTTACAAATTTGTGACAAATTTGTCTGTATAAAGAAGACTTTTTACATTTATATTTAATATTTCTATTAATTTTTTGTAATGTATTAAATATTTTTTCATATCCTGTTGGATTTTTAACAAGTAAATTGTAAATTATAAAGTTTTATTAAAAACGTTTTTTTTTATATATATAATTATGATGGTATTGAAAAGCTGATGACAAATTATTGGATAAGTTTTCGATTTGCAAAATTTTGAAATTATATTAAAACACTTTGGACACAATTTAATTCAAAACTTTATCATATTTTAATATTAGAATTTATATTGAATTACGAAATCTTCAAAGTTAAAGTTTGAAATTAAATTAATTTTTAAAATTTTTTTTTAATTCAATTTTATCACGATAATTAATTTTTGGTCAATTAATTTTCAATCAGGTAATAAAACTTTTTCAATTATTTTAATTACATTTACTTAAAAAATTAAGGATTATTTAAATATTTATAAAGTGATTATTTATAGCAAAATTTTACCTCAATAATATTTGTTGATAAATTTTGTTATTAAAAGTTTTAAAATGTTTGTAAATTTGTATATAACATAAAATGTAATTCCTTAAATTGTCAAAAAGTTGTTAAACCTATTTTTAAAGAGTTTTGACATTAAAATTTCAAAAAATACAGAAGAAAACATTTTTATGTTGTGTATTTTAGAGCCAATCATGAAATACAAACTAAACAGCTAACGAATATACATGAAAAATTGTGCTAATTTATTTCAATTAAGATTTTCTGAAAATAATTCTATGGAAACGGTTCAAATTATTTTATAACATTCAGCAATCCTCACTACTACAAATACAAATTATGCACATCATCGAGTATTTATTTCTGTAAATAATTTTAAGAGCTCTTATCTAGTGTAATATATTTGCAGAACATAAAATCATTCATTAAATACCTGCATAAAATGGTTATCATATACATACATCAATTACTCCATAGGGTGTGCAATAATTTAGCTTTATTTAAATTGCAGATTAATTGGGATACTGTGTTAGCAAAATTGTTATTATTTTATAGGTGGTGAAATTAAGGGAGCAGCAATCATGCTCAGAAACATTAAGTTTCAATTAATTTTTAACGAGGGGGGTTATAGAAATTAGTTCATATCATAATTATGAAGTTTTGTGATTGAAATGTTATATATTAGGCAATTTCTTCATATCAATTTTTCATTACATTTGTAGGATTTGGTGATGATTATAAAATTGTAAGTACAGAGCGATATCTTCTAGTAAATATAAGTGATCTAGTTTATGCTTAGAAGAATGTTGATTCCTAATTATATAAAATCATTTTACTGATATCCTATATAGATCCAAAATTATGACACATTAATTGATGTTTAATGAAACTATGAATAGAAGCCAAGCTTAGGTTAGAAGGTTTAATTTTAAGGTTATTGATAATTATATAAATTTAGTATATAATGAAAATGTTAAAGTCTGTTTTTACGTATTGTGTCTGGAATTAATTTGAAATTTCAAGTAAAATTTTCTTTTCCAAAATGTTTACGGAAAATATATTCATTCAAAACACTTTTTCTCAGGAGGGATAAAATGAAGTATATTTGAAAAAATTGATGTTGATTTTCTTCGGTTTTTTTTCTTCATATTTTTCAATAAACTGTCAGTTTTTTGGTCGCCAATTGGTATAAGTTTGAAGTCTGATTTTTGAAAAATAAATTAAAATATGTCAAATGTGTCGTGCTAAATAAAATCCACATTAATCATATTTCCTGAATTCATAGGACGATAATCCTTAAAACAATTTTCCAAACTTAAAAAAAAAAAATATTTTAATTTATATTATTTCTTCGTTTGCCATGAAATATCTGTTTAAAAATCTAAAAAAACAATTTATTTCAAAAATATTATAATTAAATTATAAATATTTTCTATATTTTCAATTTAAATATAATAATTAAAAAATCATCATTTATTAATAAAAAAATGTTACAAAGCGGTTCACTTCAAAAATTTCCCGTACAAAGTCAAAAATCCGATTTACATTTTTCACAATCAATTCATGACAATCCATGTACATTTGAAGAAGAAATTGTAGAAAATGAAGATTATCCAACTGAAGAATATGAATATGAATCAATTACAGATTTAAATGAAAATATTTTATTTCAAAAAGGTTTTCCATTTTATAAATTAAAAGCAAATGAATTACGACCAAAATTTATTTATCGTGAATATTTCCAATTAGCACATTTTGAGAAATTTGATAAAAATGAATTTAAATTAATAATATTACAAAAAATACCAAATTGTAGTCAATTAATGATTAATATTTGTTATGAATTAATTGAAGAGATCCGTGAATATGCCCATGAAAAGAATATGTTAAATGGTCAAGGTTGGGCTATAATGGAAATGTTTTTTCATTTATTTTTATTAATTGTTAAATATCCAGCACAATCGAAACAAGAATTTTATGATTTTTTTAAAGAAACTGTTGTACGGTATGGATATAATGATCCACCATCAGCTATGAGATGTTTTACACCAATAGAATGTTTTGCTATTGCTAAAAAATTTGAAGAATTATTTGATATAAATTATGATATTTTGAGAGCATTAAATATGAACAATTTGTCGGTTACAGTTGGTATGAAATAAAATGTTTAGAAAAAAAAAATGTTTAATATTATTTTTTAATTATTAAAATTTTATAAGAAGTTAACATAGGTTTTAATATAACGCTCAGCATGGCAAATGCAGAGACAAACGAAAAATTACTTTTCTAACTCTAAATTAAAAGGTTTAAGAAAATAAAGTGAAATCAGTTTAATAAAATAGAAAAAAAATAACATTTTATAGAAATAATTACAGAATATTAAACTATAAGAATATGTCGAAATTAATTTTATTGAAAGCTATTTTATCGAAAATTAATTCATTGCCGAAGCAACGAATTGATTTACATAATATAAATTCGATGGCATATTTAGTGCATTAAAACGCTTTTTAAAAATTAAACTAATAAAAAGTAGCTTGTTCTGACAACCCACAGGAATTTTATTACAAAATAACTTAAATTTTATCTTATAGGAACAAATATGAACCGTAGATACTTTCGTCTTATAGAACACGAAATGCAATTCAAAAATGACTTTTTTACGTGCTTTTTCAGTTTTCTTTACAGTTGTTATAAAACTGATAAAGGACAATTTACATACGTAATTTTATGATATAATAAAGGCTGGCGTGATATGTGCTATTCTGTAATGCATTAGTTCATGCGTTTGGCAGCAATAGTAAAACCAAAATTGCGCTTTGTCAAATTACAATTTTCAATTATTCTAAGTAGTGGAACCCTCAACCTTTTTGGATTTTGTAGAACCGCGTAAAACCTAAAAACTACTCCTATTTTTCTATTTTACTCAATTCTCTTGTACTGGGTTTAAATTTTTAACATTCCACAAATTCGGTAGTAGCATTTTAATATGCTGGCAATAGCTGATAGTATTTTGAACATTTTCATACATTTTTTCCTTTTAACTACAGCCAAATTTCACATTTGTTAGGCGACCTTTGGTTTATTTGTTATTTTAAAACTAGGAAAAGCTAGCTTTATTAAAATATACATTATGCTGCCTATAGACAATCGAACTTTGTTGAACCATCAAAATATACATAGTTGAAAAATATGCCAAGTTGTATAGTATTTATGTAGGGTAGTTTTACAATCATAGTTTTATGATTTTGTAAATCGGTTGTAAAATATCAAAAAAATTTGAATTTTGTTGGTTTATGGTTGTAAATTGTACAGTGAGCTGAGAAGTTCTACAACCAAAATGACTTGGTCAAATGTACTTTCTTTATTAATTGAAATTATATTAATATATAAATTAGTTTTTATCTAACTTTTATTTAATAATTTAGTTCAATTTAGTTCACATGGGTGGTTGTGCAAAGTTGTGTTGTGTGTGGGGTAGTTTGTTAACAGTTGGACAGACCAGTCGTAGAACAAGATAGTCTATGCTCTATGGGTAGCATTAGTTATAGATTGTTACAATTAAAACTGAAATGCAATAGAGCATCCATCAAGAAATTTATAAAATGTTAGAAATATGAATCATGTAGTGCACATTTTAGCTTGTGCACCTTTAAAGATTTATGTGGAACATTTAAATTATGAAATTTTTCCCTTGATTTTTTTAATATTAAAAACTACAAATATTATTTTTAAAAATTATAAATAATAATTTACTATATTTTAACAAATATAAAAACAAACAAAAATATAATTATAAAACATATTAATTTTTTACATATAAACCAAATTTTTTTCATATACATAATTATGTAAACATTACAACATAAAATTTTCGTTTTTTATGTTTTCGTATTTTAATACGAACACTTTTAAAATAATAATTTGCACATATAGAAAGTATTAATGGTAAATATCCAGATGATAAAATTGAACTATCCAAAGTTATTCGAGATTTTTCTAAACTATTTAATTCTTTTCCATTAATATTTTTAATAATAATTCTGTCATTTCTATTATTATCAATATTATTATTAATATTTAAAGTTTTCGGTAATTCAATTTTATTATTTAAATGTTCCAATTTAATATTATTAATTAATATATCTGATTTTGAATTATTATTAGCTTCAATTTGAATTTCTTTATCATTATTTTGATCATACATCAATTTCTTAGAATCTGGTTGAAATAGTAAAGTTAAAGAGCCAACAGCTTTAACAATACTTTTCATTATATTTGGTACATTTAAGTTTTTAAAATATTGATTTTTATTATTAATATTATTATCAATTTTTTTTATACGTCTCTTGGTAGCATTAATGCCTTTATATGAACAACATTTTTTAATTAAACGTTTATAATTACTTAAATTTGTTTTACATTTTATTTTATAATGAATTGTATATTTTGCCATTTTTAACGATATTTTAATAAACTTAATAATTTATTTTTTATAAATAATAATTTATTTATTTAAATGATTTTTTTTTACATTTAGTAATAAATTTTTGGTTTCATAATAAATAAAAATTGTTTTTTTGATTGATAAGCTAAGGTTTCTGAAATAGTTTTTTTTAGAAATATTTCAAATTAGTTTTTAAATTATATATTGAGTGTGAGTTTTGCTAAACCTAAAGAAAATTGATATAAAATTTACATAAATCTTCGGAAACTTAACAAAACTTAAGATTCCTAAGACTTATGACAAGTTTCTTAGCTTCGTTTTCGATTCGTTTGGTTCGTTTGAGAATGCAATAACATAATTCAAAGATATTTGTGTAGAGTTACTGCAATTCGATAAAACTACATTATAATTGGTTGTGTGGACACGGTAACAATCGTACTGTTGTCATGTTTTGTACGTTTCCTTAAGTCTCTAGTTCGGTAATTACGTGAATGCTTTCCAAAATGTAAAATACTAAAGAAATACTTCAGTTAGCGCTGTTTTGACACCAATAATTACCTAGCTTGACTAAAGTAACTAGACCCAACATGCGTACTTCGAGGCCATTATGTAAAAATTAACAAGAAAGCATGCGCACGTCGAGGCCATTATTTCAACGTACTCAAATTCTAGTTGAGTAAGTTGAAGTAATGGCTACTAAAAGAACAATGCCTGATCCTTATCAGGACTCGGCACTTAAATACAAAAATCTTTTTCATTCGGTTTTCTGCAATTGCTGAATGAGTTATTGAACAATGTAACTAGGCTGGCTGGCCGCGTATTTACCAATTGTCTAGTGTCCCATATACGCAGCTATGGTTCTGGCTGTGTCCTTTGGGATAGTTATAAAAAGTATTCACTTTTTTCTCTTTTTGTGTATTGACTATATTAAATGTAATTATGCTATTCCATCTTGAATTGACAATAACCAAGAACTAAAGGAAAATGTCCTTTAAACACGAAGTTTATTGTAAGTTCTCATATTCTGCCAGTGATTCATCGCTCTTTCCTTAATAATATATATAAATTATTTAACCAAAGTAATTCGACATTTATTATATGTGTAAATTACCAGGTTTGAAAAGTAATTGAAATTTGTCTGTGAACTAATTTGCAAAAAAGTTCAATAACTCAGTAAAAGTTCCGGTATTGTAATCAAAAATTTTATTCCCAAGAAAGTAAATCATAAAAAGAACATCCAGTAATAAAAATAATGACACAAAGCTTGACACAAAACATTTGAATTAAAATCACAAACGAAACTTTGAAGTGGTTTCATTTAAATTGGCGCTTCAAAATCTTTTAAATTGACAAAAAGAAATACACAGTCAAAAAATTTATCGAATCAAGAAAACTTATTTTTCTTCTTCAATTTTCTTTGACTTCAGAATTTGAATTTTCATAATATTTTTGGTTTTGTGGTGTGGAAAACAGTTTCCTTTTAGAATTTAATGACAAATTTCGAATTTATTAATTAATTAATTTCCTATGCAAAAACGTAATACGAATAGACGTTGTTTACATTGAAAATGTTTGGTTTAACCCTTGTACTATAATTTTAACACTTATGTCTACAATTTTCTATAAATATCACCCACTTTCATTTTATAATATTTAATTATTAGCAAAATATTTTTTTTTTAATTTAAAATGTAAACAATTTTTCTTCACACTTTTAGTGTAATATATAAAATAACAAAATATATTTTTACAAGTGCAGGAAGATTTTAATTTACAAAATTGACCTTCGCTTTCACAGTACACTTTTTTTTTACTACTCCACCAAAGCAAAATATTCCAAAGCATAGTGGATCATATAAATTTTAGTATCTACTCCGCGGAAATAAATTTATTTTAGGGAAATATAATTTTATGCTAGATTGTTGAAATATAACTGAGAATTATGTAGATATAATAAATGCAATTATGAATGACATATCAGAATAGTGAAAAAATTTTCACCGAAAACAATAATATATAAAGAGTTGATAGTACGTGATTATATAGTCCTTAAAATTGGTAGGCTAGGATAATAAATCATTTACTATGTCCGTAAGAATCAGAATAATTAAACTGAATTTATAAGGAACTTAACTAAAGCTGATTTCTTTTAGGAGTAAGAAGAGAAATGAAAATATTTTTATGAACCTATTTCGGACCTCCAAAATGTGTTAAGATTTCAATTTGCTTGTCTGTTCGCTTGTTATATTTTATTTTCCAGGATCAAGAAGGGTTCTAGAAATTAAATTTTAATACAAACCCAAATTTTGATCCTCGAATTCTTGGTATTTTATAAGTTACGGACTCCAAATTCTTGAAAATACCGAAACCATGAGTCACTTTTCTTTCAAATATCTCGAAAGAAGTTATAACTTTGTGCAGCAGTGGCTCAACATTTTTTTTTTATCTCGCGCCCTAGGCGATCTTTTTTCTGGTATCCTCTCTACCAATGAAAACAGATATGTAAAGAAAATAATCTTGCTCCATGAAATTGTTCTTATAGTGAATTTATTGTGAATTTATTTTATTGTCCACCTCAATTTACTTCTCAATTTCAATTTTTAAAAAACGTATAAAAACGTATATTTTAGTTATACGTTTTTTCAATTTAAAAAAAAAACGTATAACTAAATAAAATATTTTTTTATTTTACTCTTGAATTTTGGCGCCCTCAACAGTTTAGCTCCCTACGCGACCGCCTAGTATGAATATATGGTAAAGCCACCCCTGACTTTGTGGAATGTACTTCTATGCACCCTGAAAATACTTGTATTAGCAAAATAATAATATTGTCCGATTAATTCAGAGAAATCCCCCCGACCTAATTTATATTGTATAGAGTCACTTGTTGTCTGGAATATTTCTATAATTGATGTTAAAAAAAAAATATTTTTGTGACATATTAGCAGAAGTTAGTTGATATGTACAGAAATTTTATGTCGACAGTTGAAATCGGTATTGCGAGTTTAGCACTAAATCATCATCACTATAGCATTTATTATTTATAGTAGTGTTTTCGGGGGAAAAAATAATGTCGTTTCTCAGTTTCAAAATTTTACAAATTATAATCTAAAAAAAATATTATTTTTATAATCATATAAATTTTAATTATGTCATCTACAACTTGCAGTTCTATATTAGAAATGCCTGCACATCCGCCATCACCAATATCACCTGGTAATATTTTAGTATCATCTGAATCGGTTAGCCGTAATTCATCACCAGTTAAATCATCGTCACGTAAACATTCTGGTTCACAACATCGTGTCACAATTGATGAAAGTCATATCCCATTATCAGCATCATCAACACATCATCAATTAGTTACTATTGCAACTGGTTCACCATCAGCTGGTTCATCACATCAACAATTACTGACAACAACTACAATAAATGCAACAGCAATCGATCGTGATCTTGAAGGTGGCAGTGGAGGTGGTAGTGGCGGTGGTGGTGGTGGTGGTGGTGATGATAATGGTGCTGGTGCTAGTAGTGGACATTTAGCTTTAATGTATCATAGTCAACATCATCATCATCATTATCCAATGTTACCGGCAATTAGAAAAACAACATCAAGACAAAGTTACTCAGATTCACATTACACATCATCTGGACACAATTATCAGGAAATTAAAGCGTAAGTGGATGAGATTTTATTTATTCTATATATTTTGTTTTTCTTTGTTACAAGGTGGTTCATTTGATTCGGTTGTTATATAATTTTAAATCTTATAAATTATTTAGTTTAACAAAAAGGACCCCAAAAGGCCTTCAAACGTTATTTTTGATGAAAGCTTATCTCTGCCAACTTAGAACAGAAAACTCTAAAGAACCAGAATAAAATTTTCCCTGAATATTTTGTCTAAACGTCATTTCATTTGAAATTTTATAATGCCAATTTGTCTTCATGCCGAAATTTTAATATTTTTACATAAAACACCCTGTAGATTTAGGTCTTGACAACAAACATTATTATTTTATAGTGTGTATTTTTTACATACCTGTAGGGTGAATGTTTATATTATAAATTATTTAAAAGATTCTATTAACAACTATAAAGGTATGACATATTCACATGTGTTTGTCTAAATGAGATATGACTATGATATTCTGCATAAGTTTTTATTTCCATCTTTCTACCTAAGCACATAAAATTTTGTTGATATATGTATATAAAAAAAAGGATTACAACAGAGAATAAATCGTTCGTACCATACGATTAAACTATAACGTTTCTAGACACTACACACTTAATGCAAATATATCTAACTATTTTCTTTATGGTTTGAGGTGCTCATTAAAATCTCCATTGCAGACGTGTCTGCTTTTAAAATGTTTATCCTTTATCATCATATATGTATGTCCTTTGTAGTGTTTTATTTATATACTTCAATAAATTGGGATGCATGAATAAATGTGCATATCCTTAAATTATATAAATACAAGGACTTTTTGTTTTTAGTAAATTTAAAGTTACTATTGTCACTATCATAACAATGACGTTATGATAGTGAATGACACTATGATGTGAAGAACAATATCACGGTTTCGACTGAAAACCGATCAATGTAACTCTAGTAGTCAAGCTTCATTCAGTTTTAAATGAGTTGAAGAATGCGTTTAGGTTGGCACTAATCGTAACTAATCAATGAAGAAACTGCAGTAATCCAGGGCAAGCGGAAACCTTAGAACAATTGGTACTGTTCTACTGGCACTGTCATGCACTCCCTAGACGTAGAGGTCGTATTCTATGAGAATCTTACTACCCAGCTCTGAAAAATAATCTCTGAACACATAAGTCAGAGTTAGTTATCCATGAAAGTGGTAACGCTGGATCCATTGCGGTCTATGTGAGGTTCTAAGGTTTCCGCTTGCCCTGGATTGTCGCAGTTTCTTTATTGATCGTTTACGATTAGAACAAGCCTAACCGTATACTTGCCGATCAATCAGTGTCCAGTGAGGGGCCGATTGCTGTCTTGCATTGAGAGCGCGGTAGTTTGATTAACAATGTCGTTTTTTTATCGTTGTAGATACCCCAGAAATGAGTACGCATTACCAGTAATAAAATTTAGCGAAATAATTTAAAAATTCATTACTATTTTAAAAGCCAAATTCTTCGGAATTCATATAAAATCAATAGATCCAAATTGTATTTAGAATTTCTGGAAATTCCTATCATTAGAAATAGAAAACCTAGACTCACACCTGAACTATCGCGAACCGTGAAAAAAATGATGAAATTAATGTCCTGGAAAACTTTATTTTGTTGGACAGCAACAAAAAAAAAAAATATAAATTAAATTTTTATACTTTAAAAAATTTGAGCTAGGTAAAAAATTTATCATTTTGAAAAAGATTATTTTCGTTTTCGTTTGATTACCTTTAGTTTTTCTTTTTTTCACTTAACCGAAACAATTTTATATATTATTATCATGGATTTTGATTCTGTTTCATCCGCAAAGTAGTCTACACCAGATAAAACTGGCAATTTTTCATATCAAACAATTTTGTTTTATTACAATAATTTTCATCGTGTGTTTTTTACTGTTTTTATTCTTGTTCTTGTTACAGAGGTGATGCATTAGCTACAACGTTCTCAGCACTTTATGGAAAATTATTAGTGGTTATGGGTATAGCTTTTCCAATGGCTGAAGTAATATCAACATATATTCCGCCATCATTTTATGAGGTAAAGTATAATAAAAATAATGTAGAATTTTGAATAAATTATGAAGAAAAATTATATTTCATTTATGGAAAAAAATAGGGTAAACAGGGAGGAAAAAAGGATATTTTTTTTTTCGGTTCCTTAAAAACTCAAGTTTTTAATAAATTTCTGTTCTTAATATTATATAACGTTCAAACTTTTTTAATTTTCGCAAATTAATTTTGAAACATTTATGGGTAAAAACAATTTTTTTTTATGTGGTAACGAATTTGAAATTTAATTTAAAAATAATTTTCTTTAATATTTTTGAACAAGAACTGAATAATTTTAGCTGATAAGTTATTCGGTTAGGATTTGGGTGAATGTTTTGGTTAAAATTATGATTGTTATTTAATAAAAATATGCGGAATATATTACACAAATTTAGTATTATTAGAATATATTCTTTTTGGTAATTGCTGTAATGAATACTTTCATAAATTTTGAAACTTCAATTTAATAAGAATATTTACCAATTAAAATCGATGAATCCAAAATTAATAATGAATACATTATTAATAATAAATACGTTATTAATAATAAGCATTCTGTATAGTTATATAGCTATAAATCATACAGTAAGAAAAATACCGAACAGCCGATACATAGTCACTGATATCTAAGACTTCTAGTTCGATTATATCTTAAACCCAAATTTAATAACAACTATCAGCCGCTACGCATAATTATGAAAGCCAGCTGACACTGTTCCGGTCATCTAATTAAAGAGGGATGCAGTTCATTTGATATACGGATTAGCTCAACGTTTCTGAGATCTGGGATTTTGGCTTCATCAATAAGTTCTTTTACTTTATACAAGCCGATTTTGTTTTATGAAATTCGATACTTTAACTGTTTCCAATTGTAGTTAAATGTGTTATGTGCAGAATGTATTCCGTGCCACAAAATAGTCGAACTTTGTTTGGATATAAACTACTCACACAAATAATCATAAGAATCATTTCTGAAAATGAGGGTGACCCAACTATCAGTAATTTACCTCAAATTCAAAATTTTCTTTAATAAAATTTTATTCCTAGTTTTATAATTCATTTCTGTAACAGATTCTTAATCTAAATAGCTAATCTTTTTTAATGTTATTAATTAAATTTTAAATGACAACATATTAAGGAAGAAATAATCGAAATTTTGAAGTTAATTTTTCTCTGATCGTAATTCGTAATGTCATTTAAATTTCTTAATTTTGGTATGCAAAAATAAATTTAAAGTTTCGTAATAGATTTAAAAAAAATCGTAACTTTTAGTTTTCTTATCTTTTCGATTAATTAACTTTCCTCTAAAAAAATGTCTAAGACCAAAAAAATATCAAGGACATGCAAATCCTTATTTATTTTATTAATATTACATGATGAAACACTAAAAGTTTTTATTGTCTCGAAAATGTGAATGCCATAAATAAAATGACTTTAATTCTATATGATTTTCTTTACACTCTTCTCTATAATATTATTGTCTACCGAATTATTATTTGTATACATCGTACAGCAGTGAATTCCCACTAATCATTTGCACTGTTTGTGTCCATATGTAATATTCCAAATGATGAAAATGAATGTTTATTCATTTATCATGAGTGGTTGAAGTTTCACTGAAAATTCACTTTGAGGTGGTTTTTTTTCTGTGTATTTTTTCTTTTTATTTTTAAATATCTTTTACATTGAGGTGTCATATCAATTTATTGATATGATTTTTCATTTAATTTGTTCAAATGTAGCTGCTGCCAAAGAAATAAAATTAATTAGTGTTTGTGGTGAAAATTGCGGCGTTGAATATATTTCAATTAACATTTTGGAATCATAAAATTAATTATGAATAATTATTGTTGTATGTCCTTAATTGATATGAAATAAATAGTGAGCTGTTTTAGAGATAGAAAAGAATATTAATAATGATAATACTTGGAATGCTTTATTTGGTATATAATTTAATTAGAAGGATATTTTAATCAAACATTATTTATTTAATAAAAAAAAATGTAAATAATATTAAGGTTTCGGTCAGTTAACATTTTGATTACCACGATATTAATCAAAAATGAATAAAAGAAATAAAATGAATTTGTTAAAAGTTAAAATATAACAAATTGATGAAAAACTGTGGGTTAAAGAGTGTTGCAATAGCAATTGCGTGTGACTATGACGGCTATTGCGGAAACAAATTATGTAATATATACATATGTAGTCAATATTTTTAAGTCTCTAAATGAACTTTCAAAAAGTTTTTTAGGAATATACTTACTCGGCACTACAGCTCTAGTGAATTAGGGCCGAGGATAGATAATTTTTCCATAGTACTTTGTACTGCGTAGTGTTTCTTTAAGTTTTGGCAATGTTGATCCTTACACCGTCCTTGGCTTTGGTCACCTTCTCCTCCTACCCTCAGGGTTGGAGTTCCAGCTAGTCTTAACTGTCTTAGAATGATCTTAGTCTTTATATGTCGCATTTTTTGACTAAGTATTTAGTCTGAACTCAATTTACTTAACAGAACTTATATGCATTCTTCCACAGCTGTGAAGACTTCACTGATGTTTCTCTGCGTTCTGTTGATAACATCCAAGTTATCGGCATATGCAACAATCTGGGTTGCCTTGTTGTAAATTGTGCCGCACTACCATATCAAGTCTAATGTTGAATAAGTCACAAGATAGTTCGTAATCTACTTACTGATTAATTACTAAAAGAACCAACGAATATTAACCTAGAACAGTAATTTTCCAACTATTTGCTCTTGACTGAAGCGGAAGTAAGAATGTTAAATATTTCAGTTTTTATTGAATTTTGTTTTTTAAATGGAGTATCAGCAATAGCCTACAAGTTTATAATTAAATTAATTATTTCTCTTGTTTCAATGTACCATCAAATTCAATTGAAGAATTACGATTACTTAAGTTTCACCAAATCAAAATAGAATAATTTATAAATTAATATTTACATTAAAATTATATTTTATTATAAACATTATTATTTAAATAAATCTACCAAAATTGTTACATTTAATTTAATTCTCCTTTCCCTCGAACTTTGTGTTTTGTATTAAAATCCTTCGAGGATATAAGTTTTATTTGTTGGCTTAAATAATAAATATTTATTTTGAAAACTTTTTTATTTATCTATACATAAAAACGATAAACTTTTAATATTACTGTTTTCTCTATTACAGGTCTATTACCTTTATTTGTATATTGGTAGCATGTTATTTCTATTTTTCATGTATGCAACATTACTTTGGGGTCGTCCGAAAATCATTACGACACGTAAGTATATTTACCAAAAACCAAAAAAATAAATTTATTTCGACTTTTCCCATAAAACTTTACTTTTAAATAATCGTAAAAGTCTGGCCACAAAATTTTCTATATACTCGTACGTCGTTCGTATCACCAAAGAAATTGTAGTAAAAGTTTATCGAAAAAGTTCACATGTGAATGATTTTGTCCGTTTTTATTTTTAAAGAATTTTTTTCTCTTTTTCTACTTAAATTTACGTGACTTTTCCTTTTTTTTTCAACTTTAATTTGGAGTCTGTTTTTTTTAAAATAAAAATCCTTAGACAGGAAATATTTTTTTTTGGATACAAAATATTTTGTATGTTTGGGGTGGCAGGAAAAAGGTAAACTTAATTAGGACTTTATTAAATTTTGTCAGAATTTTGTTAGGGCTACAGAAATTTCATAAAAAAAACTGTTTCATTTTTTAAAAGAAGAGATAAAAATCAACAGATAATAAATATTAAATTACAAAAAAAAAAATGATTTTTGATATTTAATTAAAAAAAAGAAGGATGAAATGATAGACTGGTTAAATTATATTGGGTACCTATCTATAAAAATGGATGTCAATATGAAAATTTATTAAAAAAATCTTGGGTTTCCATTATAAATTGTAAAAAAAGAAAATTTGAAGGAAGAATTTTTATTAACAAATAATTTTTTTGTTGGGTTGGTAAATATTAGTTTTACAATTGTGAAACTGGTGATGACAAGACCCACTGGCTACAAAAAGATAGCGAAAGGAAAAAATAATTAATGTTTAATCGAAATTTTTAACCACAATTTTTATTTAAATTTTTAATAGTAAATGTACAAAATTACTTTAAAAGTTTTCCAATTTTTTCTAATTTCCTTATTAACCTGTAAATTTAATATTCAAGAAATTATTTACAAATATAATTAAAATCAATTTGTATAACATAATTCTATAATATTAAGAAATTGTTAAACTAGAGAGGCTGTTAAAAGTCTGTAAGCAGAAAAAATTCTTTACAGATTAGTTAAATATAATTAGACTTTGTAAGGGCCGATTATTATTCCTTGTCTCATTCTTTTTAAACACTTCTAAACACTTTTTAATCAATTCTTTTTCTAGCTACAAAAAAACCGAAAAAACATCAAACACGAACTAGCAGTGCCTCAGATAGTATGGAAGAATCAGATACAGAGAGTGCTTCTAGTGAAGGTAGACGAATACGAAATACTGTACCAATGCGACGACCATCACTTATGGCACCCTTAGGTGGTCGAAATTATCATTATGGCAGTTTTTATTTAAGAATGGGAGCAGTAGGTAAATAATTCATAATTGCGGAATTTATTTAAATATAGAAAAAAATTTACTAATTTCGACAAATAATTGAATTATTTTTATATCATGTTTTTTTTCAGCTTTTGGAATTGGTAGCATGATTTATTCAGGATTAGAATTTGGACAATATTTCGAATTGGAACGAGATACAAAATGTCATAATGTTATGTTAGCATTAACTCCAGCTACTCGGATGGCATTTATATTTATACAAATGTATTTTATATTTTTAAATAACGAGGTGAAAATGATAATAATTAATATAATTATTTAATGATAAGTCCCTGTAGCAAACAAATCAAAATTTCCATCCTAATGAATTTAGTGTTTTTGCTTTTAATCCTTGCAACAAAATATTTTCTTTTTTTTACTTTCGGTTTCGTTAACAAAATATTTTATATTTTTCCTTTAATCTGACAGCAAATCAAAGTATACCGTCATAAAATCATTGCTCGTTTTGGTCTAATGCATATGATTGGTACAAATTTATCAGTATGGTTGAACGTTTTAATACAGGAAACGAAGCATGAAATTTTAACATTTTATAATCCAGAAAACAGGACATTAAGGATATCACATCGATTGGGTATGTATTGTAAAAAATAAAAACAAGAGTTTTATGATATTTTAGAAATTAGGGTGTATCAAAATGAAAATAGAAAAATTATAAAATTTATATTATTTAATATTAGAGTAATGTAAGAGCGTCCAAGCTAGAGTTTTACGATGATCCATTTTTTTCAGATATGTGTAGAGGAAGCGTAA
This sequence comes from Rhamphomyia laevipes, assembly GCA_963920725.1. Classification (NCBI taxonomy): domain Eukaryota; kingdom Metazoa; phylum Arthropoda; class Insecta; order Diptera; family Empididae; genus Rhamphomyia; species Rhamphomyia laevipes. The sequence goes on from OY987256.1 coordinate 57,039,841, forward strand.
ATGAGCATTACGATAAGATTTCGGAAAACGTGTACTCAATCATTTCGTAAACTTATCGTATAACGAAAGTTATCAAATTTCCTTATTAGTCAACAGATTAACTCTCATTAAAAATTCACTCTAATATTAAGAGTTCTTAGTGTTTGAAGATGCAAGTCTAATTTAGTACCGGTTACAAAATTTGAAAATACTATGCTAAATTATGATTACTTGCTAGGCATATTCACGATAAAAATTGTCGTATTGATATGCTGCGGTGCGGAATAATATGAATTTTAAATACAAATTTAGTAATCATTAGATTATATTAAATAAAGGTTAGAAACGCGGACCCATGACCAGTCACAGTAAATTTGCTCTAAAAAATTGTGGCATATAAGCACTACAAAAATTTCTTTAAAAATTGATACACCCTAATATAATTTTGACTAATAAAAATCAATATTTCTAATAATTTTCATTTTTTAATTATTATCTGCTTCCTCTTAATTTCCTTCCACATTTTTATAGGCAATAAAATGCAACATTTTGATAATTCAGCACATATACGTGTAGCACGAGGCCTCAAGGGACCATATCAAATATTTGAATGTCGACGTACAAATATAATTGGTACATTAGTACAGGATGCATCACCATTCCTATTTCCATGTACAATTGAATATTCATTAATATGTGCTGCCATTTTGTATGTAATGTGGCGTAGTATAGCACATCCATCAAATCAAACAACACCACAACGTACAATCGAAACAGGTCATTCACCATTAAAACGTTCGCCACATCATTATTCTGTTGATTGTGCCCGTGCCCATAAAGGACTATTTATTGGTATCTTAATCCTTGTACTGACAATAATCTCATTAATATTATTTTTTGTATTGATATCACGTCCCGAATTCGTAACATTAGCCGTAACTGAGGTGACAATCTGTGAATTGACAATATATGCAACAGCTACAATAGCAACTGTTGTTGGTATGATACAAATACGACATTTACAATATGATGCATCCCGAAGTTTTCAATTAGATGATATTTTATTAGTTGGTGCACAAACTGGTCTATTTTTATATAGTACATTTACAGTTATTGGAGGTCATTTTACAATGCGCAAAGATACCGTATTAGTATTAATAACAGCATTAGCATCAATAGTCCAAACAGCATTCCAAACAATGTTTATATTAGATGCTAGTCGACGTCAAGCTGTCAGTCCTGAACATATCCGTAAGAAACCAGGTCGTGAAATTGTTACATTTATGTTAGTCGCAAATTTGGCAATGTGGGCAATTAGTACTTTAGAGAAATCACGGGCCGAAAGTCATCCAATTCAATTAAATTTTTATGGTTTATGGGCATGGACAATAATAACACATGTCTCAATGCCATTAGCAATATTTTATCGTTTTCATAGTACAGTTTGTTTATGTGAAATTTGGAAGAGAGCATATAAATTAAAGCCAGCGTATATGTGAGATTGTCCGGTGCCAGATTGTCAAAATCATGAATGGCATACACATAAAATTGTAATTATTGGACAAAATGATGATGATAAAAAGAAAATTGATGAGAAAAATGATAAAAAATTGAATGAAAAAAAGAAAAAAGATAAAAAGAAAAAGAAAAAAAATAGTGTTAATAGTTTTGGAGAGAAAAATGATTAAAAAAAAAAAAAAATTTTGTTTTTTAAAATAATATTTAATTAATATATTAAATTGTTGTAATAATTTAATTAAATTTGTTTTGTTTTTTCTGAACTTATAAATATGAAATTTTATTATTATTGTATTTAGTGTAAGAAATATTTATAAATTTTATTATAAAATTTTTAATTTTTAATGATTTTTTAATTTTGAAATTATTGTATAGTCGATTATATTTAAATGTGTAATTATTATCTAAGGAATTTTTTAATGATAAATTATTTATTAAGTATTATAATAAATAAAATGAAATTATAATTAAGTATTTTCTCCTAGTCCTAAAAAATCAACATAAATTTATATTATATTTCAAAATTACTTTATAGAATTGATTTATTTTAAATTAATTATGAATTTTACAAAAAAAATAACGATTTTTCTTAAATTGATTGAGCCGATTAAAATTTCAAATTTATTCTCTATTATACCCCATTTTACTGTGTAATCAATATTGAATTTTTTAATTCTCTAAATTTAATTTTATAATTTTTAATATTTTGACTGTATTTAAAGTTTTAATCACTTATTGAAACCAGTACCAAAACCGAAACTTAGTATACTTCTAAATTCTAAAAATTTACAAATTTTTAAAAAATTTGGCACCCGGTACAATAATTTTTTCATAATCACCTGTTACACAAATTGATCTTATTGATTATCAATACAAATTCTTATACTCTTGATTTGATTTGATAATTAAAATCGAAATTGTCCTTAGTTTTTGATTCTTTTTATGGTAATCTTGTCCCCCTAAAATATCCTATATAGAAATTATAATTAATATTTAAAAATTATATTAATTTCTTTGAAACTATCATTCAAATTTAATTTTACAAAAATATTTATAATTCCTTCCGTTTACAAACACTAAGTACAATAATTAACAAAAATTATTATTATAAAAACATTAAACACAACATATCAAAACAAGATAACTCAAAAAACTACTACAACGACGTAAAACGATAATATTTTTCATTTTAAATACAATTTATTAAATCCGTAAAATTCCTCTTAAAAACTTAAAATTAAATTAATTTAAAAAATTTATAAAATTTATTAAAAATTAAAAAAAAAAAAAAACTTTCTTGTAAATAAAATGAAATTTTTCATTGAAAAATTGCACTTAACAATCTCTTCATTCTATGTCTATCTTATATAAAAAAAAAGAAATTATAAAATCCCACTTTTTACAAACAACAAATTTTCTTAGAATTAATATTTAATAATCAAAAATTTAATTATTTAAACTGAAATTTTCATAAACTGGTAAAAAAACCCCACCTAATTGTAAAAAATCAACATCAAATAATGATTTTATCTATAAAATCTAATCGTTATTCTAAATTCTCTATTTCAAACAAAATATAATATTCCACAAGTAATTAATTTTTAGGTCATCTATATTTAGTCCTTCTAGAATTAAATAATATTATATAAAAATTATTTATATATTTTATTAAAATTATTCCTAATTATTGTATATCAAAAATGATAGTGATTAGAAAATCTAGTTATAAATATTTAAAATCAAAAAAACCAAAAAAATTAAAATTAAAATTAGAATTTAAAAAATAATTTTCAAATAAATATATTTAAATTTTGTATATCAAAAATTCAGAAATAATTATTATAAAAATAAAAAGACTAAAAGAAAAAATTGAAAAATTCTTAGAAATTCGGTTTAGATTTACAAAATTATTCAAAAAGAAAAACCATCAATATGAAAATTACTATAATAAATGTAAAACTGGGAACAACAATAAAACAAAAACATAAAAATATAAACATTTTTTATACCAACAAAACTATAATAAAAATATATAATTAATTTAAAATTAAATAATTATAATTAATTTAAATTAATTTAAATATTATAAATAAAAAACATGTAAATTGCTTTAGGCAAATTAGTTAGTTTCATTGTCAAAATGTAATTTATAAAGAAAAATTTAATCATGAAAATGTATTTAAAAAAAATTTAAAATATAATTAAAATTTATGATATTTAATTTTACAGATCGGAAATTTATATTAAGCTGGAATCACAGTGTCACTGTCACCATCGTGTTGACAGCTGTATGAATAGTTTTATACCAAAGTAATTAAGTAAGGACTACAATTCAGTTTCGTTGAGTTCAAATCGTTTAGTAGCCAACCAACTGGTTACGTAAATTACATATTTTTTCAATCGTTCCAAACTTTTTCGATTCGATTCGTTCCAATTCGATTTCAATAGTACCTATGTGTCCATTCAATTGATTTTCCATACAAAATATATGAATATGTCAAATTTTGAAGTTTACTGACTGATTCGGTACTGAGCTGATCGATACTATGTATCCCAAGGTCAATATGTTAACAGTGACGGTGTAGTAGACATTTTTTGGAGTGCTTCGTATTGATTTTAAAACACGAAGAGAATCACAACATAATTTCTCGGAAAATTGCTGATAACCTTTCAAAAATTCAAATGATTTTTATGTTTTATGTTTGTGAAATTGTGCAGTTGAATTTATCCATTATTTATCAATAAATTTTTATATAATTATTAATTAGATGCTAACTCTATCTTTATAATACGACCATGAACGATAATAACGAAAAGTAATTATCGAAAATATCATTTTACCAAAAACGAAGGATTCTGATAGCATATTCGTTATGTTTCCTAGGCCTCGCGTACGAAAACATTACTTTTTTGACAAAATCTATTGCATTGTTTCATATCTCTTCGTAAAATTAATTTCTTGAGAAGTTTTCGGTAAATTAAATTTAATATTGTCCTTTTTTATGATAATTACGACACTGGTGCACGCAGGCTATAAATTATGTGTTACGACAAACTATATTTTAAGAATGAGGGAATTTTTAGATGAGTGTTTTGTCCTGAGTCTTTAATATTGTAATACACGGTAACGTTCCCATATCCTTGTATAAAAGATATTAGTTTAAATCAACATTTAATTGAAAATTCGTTTCCATGCTAAACATTTTTTAAATTTCTATTAGTTCCAAACATTTGCTCAAAATATTTTATACAAATTCGTATTTAATATCAAAATTTGCTCAAAATATATTTAATTTTTAAATTAAATTCAATTTATTGAAACAATTTTATTATTTATATATTTTATTCGTTAATAAATAATCAGTATTTCAATATATTCATTAAAACTCAATATTTATAAAGTAACTTCAAAGAAGTTTAAAATTGAATAATCTTTTTTGTGAGGGAAATGTTTTTTGTGGAAAACCTCTTTATACAAAATACAAAATTTATATACGAAACTATACTCAGTATTAAAATTAATTTAAGTTATTAAAATTAATAAAAATATTAAAAATGTATTTATAAATAAAAAACAAAACCGAAAAATAAAAATATTTAGATAAAATAATTGAATAATTAAAGATTTAATAATTTATAATTCTATTTTATGTTTTTTTAATATAATATAATTATTAATTACTTGTAAATTTAATTGTGATAAGTTCAAATTTTTTAATTACAAAAATCAAATAAACAAAAAATTTAAACTTTTATTAAATATTGTAAAAAATTCGCTTTTTAATTGAAATAGGGTAGAGTGATAATAATGTTGCCAAAAGAAATAAAAAAAATGTTTTTTAAATTATTAATATTTGTAATTGCTTTTATGAAATTATTTTAAATTTTTAAAAATATATAATTATAAAAAAAAAACACAAATAATTAATTTATATGTAATCAAAAGTATGCTAAAACATACAATTTTATGCTATTTTAAAATTCGTTTAAATATTAATTGCTTTTAATATCATTTTTCTGATTTTTTAGAAAGTTGCTAATTAAATGGAAAATAAAAACAGTTTATAGGTTTTAAAAATTAAAAAGATAATTATAGAAATTAATAAAAGTATATTAATTAAATATAGAAAATTGTAGTTTGATATACAAAATAATTTTTTACATTTTTGACAAAATATAAATAAGGACTTTTATACTTCTCTAAATTACTATACACTGGAGATTGCATATCGGATATCGGTGGGTCTATAGACTGTAGAGGGGTTGTAGTATATATTGAGACTAGATAACAGCCAGTATTTTGCATGCTTAACATTTGGATTACGTATTACACCAGAATCACTATTTATTTTCTTACAAAATGGAATTAAAATGCAGCGTAGGCGATATCTTTAATCCATAACCTTTGAAGCTGGAGTGCATACAATTAAATAATTAAAGGATTCATAATAAACAATTTAATTTACACACTTCCTCAGAAGATTGATTTCTTTTTAGTTAATTTTTTGTAGATTTGTCGAAAATGCTATCGATTTTATTATTACCAACAATAAAAATTTTCATGTACAAATCATTACCGCTGAGTTATTAACAATATTGGCCATTTATTGACCAGTTGAAGTATATATGAAATTGGCGCTTACCATTTTGTTCTATCTCGAAACATTTTTGGAAGATAATTAAAGAATCAATATTAAAAAATCATTCCCCATGTTAACATTATTTTTTTCTATATCTTATAAAAAGTGAAGTTCGTTTATTGGATATTGTCTACAATATCGTACTATCCATTTTTTATTGTTGTAATATTTTCATGCATTCATGAATTCTAGTTTTTCTTTCATTTAAAAATTAACAAACTTTGGTACTGAATAAATTTGAATTTTCCAATAATTACGTTTGACGATAATGAACACTTAAGAACTAGATTGACGAAATATCAATTTTAGTTTTGAAGAAACTTTAATAATTTTATTTTTTTATTCTATTAAAACAATTTTAATCAAATTTTGTGTATTAAGCAAATTCTATCCTATTAAAATTATATAGTTATAGTTCAGTAATTCATTGAATAACTGAATAAGATTAAAGAAGTTGACCAACAAGAAGGAAACTATAAACTTCAATACTAAAATTGCTTTTTTTAAAATTTTTCATCGAGTTCTTTTGCCAAGAACCCTTAACTATTATGTCGAGTAACAAATTCATTTGTCAATTGTAGATTATCTGTTACTGGTTATTTTCAATTTGAAATAAACTATACAGAAAAATCATAGTAATAATTTTAATTATAAATAATTAGAGATTTCATAAATTTTGTTAATTTTTATTATTTTAAATTAAAATTGACATTACCTTTTAATATAACTTTATTTATTATTATTAATTCGAAACTTTAATAAATTATTTATATAAATAATATGGAAATATTATATCCAAGTTAAGTCATTAAACCAACAGTTTCCCTTGAAATTAAACCACAAACAGGTTAAATATAGTTTGAATAAATAAAGTTTTATATTAGCTATGATTCGAAAAAAATTCTATACCAAGTTTGAAATGTTAAGTTCAGCAGAAAATTTTACAATCTCATTATAAATAATATAAAAAAATTTATTATGCAATTTGCCACAATTTTCCTGTTGTAATTTTACGCAACAATAATAAAAAACCGCAAGTTCTTAGTTTTCACATAATAATATTAAATAAAGAGATACGCATAAGCCACATAAATTTTATATTTTATGTATCTCGTATATCCTAAATTACATAAAAAACTATACATAATAAAATATTTATAAAATAATTTTAACATAAATTAATTTCTATAATAATTATTCCCATTTAAATATTGTCCCTTTACATAAATTTATAATGTAAATATTTTTTTTTTTCGTGACACTTTCAATTGCCTACCTTTTTGTCTCCCTATTTTTCAGTGTATTATGAAATTAACATTTTATATTATTTTGTATACGTAATTAGGGATGGTCATTTAATATAAATTATACTAGAAGATTACTAACAATGATAACTAAACGACAACAGAAAAATGATCTTATTGGAATTACTATTTCTAAATTAGCATCATAAATCATACTTTTATCTCTGATATATCGTAAAATTAAAGAATGTCAATTTATCAACAAATTCCCAGTTTAATGAAATTCCCTTTTTATGTATAATGTACCTAAAAATATCCTTTTTCCCTCAACAAAAAATAAATATTTAAATGCATTTTCCAGATATTTTCCACTAATCCAATTGTCCTTCTTTTACATTCAATTAGATTTGTTATCTCTTTTTAAATGTATAAAATTAGAATGAAATGAAAAACTATTTTGCAAAATTTCTGTATAATAGAAGGGGAGAAAATCCTGAAATGGCGTATAACAAAAATGAATTCTGAAATTATTTTTTTTGGGGTAAATTGTATGACATGCGCTTATAAAAAATTACATTTCTTTTAAAATGATTTACAAAATAAAATTTTTTATTGATCGTGGTGAGATTTAATGTTAAGATTATGTTTCTAACACACCCAAATCAATTTTGTTATATGTATAGGTAAATTTTTCTCATTAAAACACAGTCAAAACATTTACTAATACAAAAAAAAAAAAAAAATTAAAAATTTATTAGGATATTAAAATTGAAACAAGGATTTTTTGTGCATTTCCTATTACTTAACTACGCAGTAGAATAATTGTATAGGTTATAGGGTAACATGTACAAATATGTTTCACAAATTGAATTCGATATGAATAGAAGTGTTTGATAAAATTTGTGTAATTAATTTGTTATAATCTTTTGATCAGATAAATATGGAACTGAAATTAATATTGAAGATTTTAGGAAGTTTGGGAAATACTTTCCTTGAATCAAGCTATGACATCTATGGTTTATGTAGTTTTACATTTTCAGTGTACTATATTCTGGTAGAAATATACAAACTACTTCACGCTAGTAAACATTTGAGAAAATATTTCAAATACAATAGTGAAAATCCATCGTAAATTAATTTTGGAACATCCTTCTATTATCTAGGCTACGTAAATGATATTAAAATTATATATAAATACTTGTTGCTTAATAATTTATATTCCATTTCTTTAAATTACTATAAAATAATTGAATTTTTAATGTTACTATTAGGTTGCGTTTAGAATAACGAAGGGCCACATACCTGAATACAGAAGCCACATGTTTTATCGTGATATCCCTTCTAATTATAATTGATTTACTAAGCAGTAATTAGCCATCATGTTTGGAAAGAAGCGATTGTGTAGTTTCGGAAGTGTCGAGACCGTTTACCATTAGATATTAACGCTTCACACAACCAAATAGTACAATTTTATTTATTTCTTCATAGTTTTCAGCTTGAGAAATCTTTGCAATCTTTTATTATTTAAATTGTGCACTACAGGTCATAAAACCCTGAATTTGAAATACCATTTTATCATTTCTTGCATGTCATTTGTTCCATAATAATATTTATAAGTGTTTACCCTAAAATTCTATCATAAAATTTCAATAACTAATGAAACTACTGTATATGATTTTCTTAATAAATTGACTCTGCTACCCTATAAAATTTTGTATATGGTAAATAATATTACTAAAAACTACTGACTATTAGAATCTGTTTCTTTTAACTATGTCTATATAAATATTTTTACCCTATATTCATTAATTTTATAACAACTTTTTTTTGTTTTTATTGATCTATAAAAATGCACGCACTCCTTTTTATCGTCAGGATAATATCAAGAAATGAAAACTATCTTTTAATACTACACAAATCATAAAAAAAGTCGTAATAAAATTTTTTTACCCTATTCAACAAGGGGTGATTGTCCTTACGATCCCTCTATAAACCATTATAACTATGTATTTGTTAAATGTTTGAAAAATTTAATAATATCCTTGAATACAAATACTTTTAAATACAATTTCTATATGATTATAAAATTGGGGTTGTAGAGTGCACTACACTTGCAATAAATAGTTCTATTTAATTTTAAATGTTTACTATCTCAGTAGTAGTAAAATCATATAATAATCACATGCATTTTATAGGTTAAATCTTTTATAGTAGGATAAAAAAAATATAATGTTGTCGAATAAAAAAAACATCACAATTGATACAATTTATAGTTTTTTGGGGTGGTAGGTGGATTTGCCAGGGTTAATGTTCTATAAAAGAATCTATTTTTTTTGGATTATTGTTTTGCTATTATTATGTTTACAATAATACAACAAATAAAATGAATTTGTTTAACTAAAAGTTTTCTGCGGGACATAACATTTTCATGACAATTTTTTATGCTTTTTTAATGTTTTTTCTTTATTATATGTAATTGTTAAATAGTTTTTTTTTGATTCTTAGTTAAAGTTGCAACAATAATAACAGATTTTATTATTAGTTTTCGAAACGAAAAAACATTAAAATTATATGAAATTGTTATTAACAATAAAACATAGAATTTTATGCTATTTTTGCATTTATTTTGTATTGTTTAGTAAGTGAACATAAATGTAAACAAAATGTGTTTTAAATGTAAAAAATAATGTAAGATTGATTTTTTTTTTTTTTTTTTTTATATTGCAATAAGGATATTTAACAAGGATATATAAATAATTATAATTTTGGTAATTATTGATTGTTATTAATTTAGTAATAGTGGTAATGTATTATTTATTATAAAGACAATTTCTATGTAAAATTACTATATTTCTATGTAAAATTACTATAAAACTCTTTGAGTCGATACAATAATATTTAAAAAATAAGGATGCAATGCTACTGTCTTTAGAATAATTGTTTTTTTTTCATGATAGGCATTCTAACACTTATTGTCTACTCAGTGGAATATGTCTAAACGATTTACTATCACATCGAGAGACAGTACAAGTGATTTACTCTTGGCACTGTATGTACCTAATTACAAAAAAAAAAAACTGGATCTAAAGTTTTGATGGTGTCAATGAAATGAGTTAGATTATCAGAATTATGGAATATTGGTAAAATTTTAGCTTAGTATTAAATGGTATTCGATTAAGTGTCTAAGGTATTCTACAAAATTAAGAACATATTCATTTAAAGCATAATGTTGAAAATGACCAATGTTTAGTATCAAAACTGGAAATTTTTGATTTTGGTGGTTAGTTACGAATATAATTATATTATTATTTTTTATATAAATTATTTTACGACGTAAATATAATTTAAAACAAGTTTCACAAAAAAAAAAAACTATAATTTGAATCCTTTAAAAATAATATTACGGAATAATAAATAATTCATTCGAATAAGGTAAAAAAATTCTTTAACCAGTTTTATTATATGCATAATATAAAATGAATGGAAATCATTTGGTCTTTGAATTTTGATACGTCATGTTCGTGACGTCGTAAAATAAATTACAACCCCAAAAAAACAAAATAAAATAAACTTTTTTTTACGATATTTCCACCCTTTTTTGTTGTTTTGTATTTCCATATTAGTATTTCAGAGAATTTACCAATTTACACAATTGAATTCTTTTACAAGGAGTTTTATATATGGATAAATAGGAAATGTTTGTGATGGAATGAAGTAAACGTTTGTGCGAATGGACACAAACTGGTCAAATGGTTGTGATAGTTGAGTTCCCTATAAATCTTTCCGAATTATCTTTCATATTTTAAAATCTTGTCGAAATATTGTTATTCGATTTGAATTAAATTTGCCACACGTCCTGGTACGTTTTCTAATTATTTCTGATGAAATTTTAAATCTGAAAAAATAAGTGGATCCGATATTCGTATCAAAATATGACACATTTTACTCCAGGCGCTGTTTTAACAAACTCCGAGATTTAGTTTAACTCTTAAACCATTTTTTTTTCGATGATGTGCTTCTAAAATATGTTACTTAAAAATACAAATAATTTTTAACTTGTACAGATATTAACAATTTCAATTCCATAAAATGATGTCCTACAAAAATTTAATTTCCCTTAAAGTATAAACTTTAAAATCAAAAAAAAATCAAAAAAACTTCATAAAAATTAAAGAAAACTTTAATAATTATTAAATTAAAACATAAATTCTCACTTATGAGATACACCAAAACTAACGCAATAATTATAAAATAAATTTTCATTCATTGACATTTTTACAAATCCACAAAAATTAAAATTTTCTCTTCTTTCTATGTAATTTATCTATTTAAAATGAAAATTTCAATATAAAAAATCTTGTGCACATTTGTCACAAACAAAAATAAATAAACAAAAAAAATATTATACCGCAATACAAAACATTAAAATATTATCTCAAATAGATAAATAGATACACAGAAAATTCAGTTTTCCATATCATAATTTTCCTCATTTTTTTTTCTATAATCTACAAATTCGTATATTAACAAAAGAAAATCTCAATTTTTTTTTTGTATTAGTATTTGTGATTTGTATCTATTTAGATTAGAGAGCATTTTTCTATTTGTATGTTGCGTTGTATCCCTAAACGTCTTGCTGCCCCTGTCCAACATAAATTTTATATTATAACATTAGCTGCACAGCAACAAATACATATACATAATAATAATGTAATTTAGATTGTGTAGCTTTGTAGTTATTCAATTTTGTTTGCCCCAGTAGTTCAGAGTTGTTCAGTATCTCAGGTTTCTATGAATTTCATTTCAATAATTTTAACCAGTCTTAAAACTGTTGCGATCATGGAATAAATAAAATTATTTAATATTTTATTTCTGAATTTCATAAAAACATTAATAAAAATAATTTTAATTTCGGTTTTGTTAATTTTGTTTTTTATTTTAGTTTTGAAAACGACAGAATTTTCTGAATAACATAAATTTTTAGTTAAAAATTTATTGGCGAATTTTTGATTGAAGATATTTTGGTTGGCGCGCGAAGGTGGAAAGAAGACGTGGTTGTGACGGTTTTGGTTGTTAGTTTTAACGGTACGGTGGCGTGGCGGTAATAAGAAGATAGTATTAAAATTTTTTGTCTGTCCTATTGTTTACTGTGTACGAATGTGAGTGTTTTTTTTTTGGAATAATTAAACAAGATTTTTCGTTTTTTTTGCAGTTTAAATAGATTTTGTCAAAAAAAAATTTTTTTTGTTATTGTGTCAATAAAATATCTTTGAGATGAATTTTATGTATAAATAATTTATCTGAAAAATATTTTATTCAATAAAAAAGAGAATTAATTAATTTTTTTATTTGTATTTGATGTGTTGACATAATAATTTTCGATTTTTAGTATTTAATTGTCAATTCTATTGAGTGGACATTAGATATTTTTATTATAATTTTTGTGAGGTTTCCTATATAGAAAAATTTATGTCACAGTGCAAAATATTGGAAAATATTTATAATTAATTTAATAACTAAAAGTTTCTTTTTCATTTTTATTAAATTTCAGTGATGAAAAATTATAAGAAAATGAATATTTTAAATGTTTACTAAAAATTTTAATAATTATAATTAAAAAAAAAAGAAGTTTAATCTAATTTTTTTTTAAACATATCAAATTTTTATTTTATAAATATTTAAAATAACAATTTTGTTATATAAATAATTTAATCTCATATAAAATTGCTCTTCGCCAGGAGGACAATAATTTTTATTATAAAAAAAAATTTGGATTAATTAAATAATCAACATTTTTTATTTGTTATTGTGTGGAATTTTACTTAAAAAAGATATAATTATTTTTTTAAATAATTGCGTTTAAATATAGTCACATTTTTGTAGTGTTCTATTATTAAGTATAAAGTGCTCTAGATTTTTGTCCTTTTCTTATAACATTATACAATAAAAAACATGAAAACACAATTAAATCTTAAGGAATTTTTATCTTAGAGTTTTCTTTTAATATATTCCTGACAGCAAAGACAAAAACACGATCCTAAAAGTGGAGGTAAGATAAAACTTTCATAAATATTTAAAAAAAAATTATATAAATAAATAAGTTTTAATAAATTCTAGGGGTTTGTTAACTAAATTAAATTACGAAAATTGCGAAAATATTTCATAAAATTAATTTAAAACAAAATAGATTTAGGATTTTAGGTATAAAAATCATACAAAAGTATTTTTAGTAGGTACTTCCCACAACTGTCAACTGTCTAAATTAGTGTCTGATCGGTAAAATATTTATGTATAAAGTTTTACAAGTTTTAACACAATTTTTGTGGTTACAAATGAACTTACTTTTGTCATTTATTGGTATGATAAATAGCAAGTTTGTTAAAAGTTGAGTAAATGTATGGAAATTGTAGACCATTACATCAGATTTCGAATAAAACTTGAATGAATTTAGTTTTATTTAATTGCATATTATTTTATTTAAATTAACAAATTTCACTATTCAAATTTGAATATTATTCCATCATTATTTAAATTCAAAATGTCAAAGATTTATCAAATTAAACTTTATAACAAAATTTTAATAGCCAATACTTGATTTATTTACCTTATATTTTCTAATATTTTTGTTTTAAAATATTGTACGTCTTTTAACAAAATATTTATCCTAACAATCTTTAAATAAAATAGCTACATAAAAAAATAAATATCAAAGTAAGAACTACAAAAAAAAAAATTATTCAATGTTGTTCCTTTTCACATTAGACTCGTACGTTTTGCTCCTTTTATTGTGCTTCCTTATACCGACCCACATTATTTTCTTTAACATTTTTTTCTTTTAAGTCCTTTTGAAGAAACTGATAAATTCTATATCTAAATATAGACAACAGAAACACACCCTAGATATTAATTTTCTGCATAATACTGAATACTCTCTCTGTGTAAGTATTAGAAGCTTTTGATATAAGTGATAATAATGCAACTTATATTCAGCCTTAGGGGGAGTGTGTAGTGCGGCTGATGATAATATTATTTTATTATTCTATTCTATTTGTACCATTATTTGCCAAAAAAAAAATATTAATATATCATCAAATTGAGTGACGTTTCATATTTTTAATAACAAGAAGAAAAAAGTTGATAAATTAGGGGTAGCCGAAAATTCAGAGATACATAAAATTTCAGGAATTTATCATGTCTAGAACATGGACAAAATATCAGATCTCTTTAGACACCAAGAATGTTTTATTTATATAATTCAGAAATTCTAGTTATGACCCACTGAATGTACGAACCTACTGGCGGAGTAAAGCTTCAGTTTATGTCAGAAGGTCGGGTCATTATCAGATTTAATTAAAATCTCTAGATTTTCTAGAATACATCAAATATAATTCGTAAATTTTAGAATGAAATCACTAGGATTACCGAATTTAATTATTAGAGGCACTAATAACAGATTACAAATAACCAGTAGATATTGCTACTCATAATTCCAGTAGATATTGTTACTCTTAACTTTCACGGACAAGAATATGATCTTTTTTCTGGATTTTTATAATCTCGAATCTCGAAAGTATAACGAAAATTTGATTTTTGTAAAATCGATTTTGTTGAACAGTCTTTCCATCACAACACTTCATAGCTATTCCATATTTACTCAGTAATTCTATATATGCACAGCTCATTATACTTACTTACCCCGTTGAGATATAAACAATCCTTTTACAAAAAAAAAATACATTTTTGTGAATATCTAATTCATAATTCTCTTGACAACCCACCCCGGTTACAATTTCATGTTATGGCCACATTAAAGATTTTATTCAAAATCTCGAATGTCTGATAAAAAAATATCTTTATGATTTTTTCCAAAAATTACAGGAAGAAAAGACACAAAAATCAAAGGGGGATTTTAGTAGTACGTACATTCAGTATTTATGCAAGTTGTATGAGAAATAAAATTAATTTTCATATTATTTTTGTTCCGAAACAATTCCAGATATAGACAAAAGGCACCCCCTTTTATGTCTGCATAATAATGTTTTTTTTTTTATTTAACTGCATATACGAAGTCGTTTTTTTGTTATTATTTCATTTAATGGTGAATTTAAGGATTTTATTCCGTGCGGCGGACATTAATAAATTTAACTATGATATGGAAAAAATGCATAAAATTTATGTTTTTTTTCTTTCATTTTTTGGGTGAAAATAAAAATTGATGTTTATGTAATTTATATTAGTGGAGCATGTGATAAAGAAAAGGGCAATTTTTTTTTGTAATTATATTAAAATATAAATTTTTTATATGGACTTTTAGGTTGGATTTGATAGAATGTAGGACTTTTGTTAATTAATCTTTTTTAACTGATAAAAAATTATTCATTTGGGATATGCAAACTGGGGAATTTTGAATAATAAAACTGAAACAAACCAAAAAGATTAATTATATTAGACTGATAATACCCAAATGTAAAATTTCGTTGTTGAAATTATATTTCAAATTTAATTTTTCTTATTGATTGGCTAAAATTTCCAGGTTTTTCTGTTCTTATGGCCATTAACGAAATATTATAATTTAAGGACAATATCAAGATCAAGAAAAACATAATTTACTGCCGTATGCTTTATAAAAAGTTCTCATTCTAAATTGATTAATTAGAAATTTTTAATGACTAAGTCTCATACATAGTTTAAACTTACAATTACTCACAAGTACGATCTAAATATCGTAAATTAGACTTATTCTGTATACCAACAATTTACAATTTACATTCAGAAACTATGATTATTATCGTTGAATTTATAACTTCGGTACTGATTCTGCCATATTTAATAGCTAAAACAGGAAATCCCCCACAAATGTCTCATAATGCACTTCAAAAATGAATTTACAATACCATTAAACAAACTATCGTCTTTGTTTACAAAATATCTGCATCCTTTTTTCTACCTTACGTTAAAAATTCAATGCCATATATTAATAAATACACAAGATCCTTAAAGCTTTTTACGGATACTATAGACTCGCAGCACGTAATATGGATGTGTGTTGAAAACACTAATAAAATATTTATATATAAAATCCGGGTGAATGTAATGTAAAAAAGAAGGGGTTTTTGTTAATGTACGTTTTGTATATTTAATATTTTCTACTCAGGTATACTACAAAAAGGACTCTTGGCTGTTTTTCATGTTTTGTATTTTTTTTTTCTCATTTCATTTATTATTATTGTCTAGTGAAGCAAATGCATTTGTAGATACTATAATAAATGTTTATTTTTATATCCTTTTTTTGTTGTTGTTGTCCACTTGCGGTAAAACTTTAACGCACACAAAATAATAAAAATAAAAAATTTTTGTTTTATATACAAAAATCTAAAAATAATTATCTTGTATGTATATATAAAACAAATTTTCTACAGGTGGTTACTAATAGCAACAATGTGTATAGTCACTTTTTATATAAATAAAATTACGTACGCACTGTTTACTTAACAGTGGCGACGACACCAGTAATTTTGTATCCTTTTTCAGGATATTTGAACAAACATCCAGTCAGAAAAAGGGTGGAATTTTAGTTAATTATTCTATTTTCGATAGGTGGTACTATAAGTTTTAATTAAAATTGGTTTAATCATTTTCGTAAAAATGGCTACTCATTTTGGATAATAAGAAATAAATTTGATGTTGTTTATTGTAGTATATTCAAAGAACACAATATAACCTTCGACTACTCATGGTATAAGCTATAAGGCGTCAAAATCTTTTATGTCAGTTGCATTAACATAACTTTTAAGAATGGTGAATGTGGTGGTTACCACTCGGTTATATAATTACCTAAATTTCACTTTCTAGAAATGTCACTAATAATTCTTTTGTAGCGTTATCCAAGTGGTTAGTGGTCTGACGGATAATTCTTACTTTATTCGCATCCCCTGGTATGCAAAAATAGATGATTCTTGCAGCGTCTCCTGTAATATAGAAACTGTTGTAATCAAAGAAGCATCAGTTATTTGTAGTGAAATGAATACTGCTTCACATTGATTTTTTCTTAGCTCTCGCCTTGATCCTGACTTAAGCTTCCAAAAATTTTACTATACCTCGAAGCTGATCATGAAAGTGAGGGTACGAATTAAAATTGAATATCTCCAATTAATATTTTATGGAATATATTTTAATATTGTTTAGTTATTGCTGATTAATAATTTACAATATTTTGTTAATGAATTAATTCCATAGTTTTATTTGTCTTGAATTTCAGAAAATTAGTAATTTAATTAAGTAGTTTGTTACGGCTAGGCAAATAATAGTATTTTCATAAATTGATATATCGCATGACATTCGTAATTTTAGTTTAAGTACATCACACAAAAAAAGGTTTTCTATTTCTCGTTATTATTCTAATGGTCCAATTAAGCCGATCTTTATCGTATCACTACAAAAATATTTAATACAGACAATATTATTTATGAGATGTAGTGTATTTATTTATAGAATGCTTTTGGACAATTAAAATTATGTCAAATAATATTAAATAAATATGTTTTTTATGTTTTTAAAAGGTTGATTTTTTGACAGTATTATTTTCATTTTATAGAATTAAAATTCAAATTACTGAAAATAATTTTGTGATTCTTCTAGTTTTACAAAATGTTAGCTTTTCATAAATGCAAATCTTTGATGGTTAGATAATCAATCACTCGTTATTAATTTATTTATGCTAGTGACAACGAATTCACGAAGATATGATCAAAAATGAATAGTGATCATAATACTAAATATGTTTTTATGCTTTAAAAGGTTTTAAGTTTTAACATCATTTTATGATATTTTACAAATATAAAAGTTTGTGTTTATTCCAAATATTTTAAGTATAATTATCGCAGTTTGTTCTATAATTTATTGACAGTGAAAAGTACGTCCGCATTAACAAATAACGTTCAATTTCCCAGATTGTACACGACATTTAGAAGTTTTGAAAAGCATTTAATAAGTTTGCGTGTCATTTTTAACTAATATTTTATTTCTGTTCAAAATGATACAGAAATTTTTGTTATAACAGTAGCACAGTCTCTACGTGTTAATATATGGAAAACTGTACAAAAAAAAAAAAAATATAAATTAATTTAATATAAAATTATGTCATATTTATGTTAATATATTTTAGATATTATGTAAAGTTATTAAATTTTCTGAATAATATAAAATAATCATAAAATTTATAAATATATAAAAATGGAAAATGTTTTAGAAAAAATCACGGAATTTAAGCTTTTTTCATTATGGCAAATATATTCAGATTCAATATTTAATAATAGTTTATTTATAAAAAAGATAATCATAATTTATACAGGATGGGGCGAAAGTAACAAATGATTTAAAATTTATTAGGTTTCAACGGCCGATGTAGCACGTAAACAATAAATGGAATTATTGAAATAATAATTTCCAAATGAGAAGGTAATTTTTTATTGCCTTGTGGGAATATCACAAGAAAAAATTGTATGTGATTAAACCCCAAACATTGCACCATTTGAAAACAACATTTGCGAAGAAATTATGGTATTAATTTTGCAAGAAACTAAAAAGTTATGCAAAATGTCATTTTGCATAACAGATTTGTATGTTAAAGAAAATCTTTCAAATTTGATTGACATTATTTTTCATATACGTAATGTAATGTAAAAAATACCATAAAACAAACTTTCCTTCACAATTTTGTCTTTTTTATATCATTGAATAAAAATAATAATCTGTATAGTTACTTTTGACCCAACCTGTACTAAATAATTAATAGTTTTTCTTTATAAAAGAATTTTAATTATTAATAATTTTATAATTTCATAAAATAAAAATATAATTTAAATTTCCGAAATTTTTACAAAGAAATTCAAATTAATTTTTTTTTTATAATCATAATACAAAAAAACAAGTTAAATTCCAAATGGCAACATTCACTATGGAAGTAATTCTAGATTGCTAAACACGTTGTTAATAATAAAAAATAATCTTAATGTAAATTTTATAGTAAAAAGCTTTAAAGATTATTTTAATTTTACTTTTTATGTTATGTCATAATTTTTTATTTATCATATTTTATTGCAAACTAGCTACAAATTCAAAAGCCGGAAAAAACTATAAAAAAAACTTAAGATTAGCTCATATAATTCAATATTAGTAGCTAAAATTCAAGATTAGCTCATATATAAATTAGAAATTAAAACAAAGAAATAACACAAAATTTTATTTATAGCAAAGTGTTAATTATTATTCTGGCTGGGGTGATACTTTTTGATTAAAATTATCTGCAAATGACCTTTAACTTTCCAAATTGAAATTGTTTTTATTAGAAATTATTTTTATTTATATATTAAAATTTTACACACCTTTTTCAGTTTCAATATTTTGCAAACATTTTGATTGTTTTTTGGATTTAAGTTTATGCAATTTTTCAAGGTGTCATTTATATTTCGGTGAAATATTTCATTGAATTAATAATTTATGTAAATTTTGTTTTAATTCATACCGTAATATTCAAATTATAGTTTTATTATAAATTTAAGCCACCTTCTTAATTTGGATTTGAATTGCAAACTAAATATAAATATTACTTAATATTTTAGCTAATTATAGATTTAAGGAGTTCTAATATAATATATAGAAAAAATTATTCTACCATTACTAATGATTCAATTAAGTTGTAAGAGTTAACCTTCTAAATTGATTTATTGGAATTGTATATCAATATAGCTAAAAGGTAAGATGGGGTTAAGTAGTTACTGTGTAAATCAGTATAAATTGTGTCATCACTTTAGAAGTTTTGTTTGAAGTTATAGAAAATTGATAATTTTAGAAGGTATTTACATGATGTATAGTTTTAAAAATCGTATGAAATTCAATATTGAAAGCTAACAGAAGAAATGAAAGTTAAATCGGAAAATAAAAGCAATGGTAATAATTGTCTTTTACAACATAGAAAGAATGTTAGATCACCGGGTTGTCCAAGTAAATTCCTCTGAATGGTTTACTCAGTTGTTTACGCAGTTGTTAAAGAAATTTTCTTATTCTGATAGAAATTTTAGAAAAAAAAAAACTAAATTAGAAAAATTAGATTTGTTTTTATTTATCATATTTAATAATTTATTAAAATTAATTTAATTTTGTACCATATACCAACACGACTGACTAGACTAAAACATATTAGGTTCTATCAAATTAATAGTAGTTTACAGTGTTATTTACACTTAGCTACGCCAATTTTGTAGATTACTACTTTAACTTTACGTGTAAATCGCCAACTCTGCTTGACCTTACAACTAATGACTTTGTGGTCGGCTGTCAATTTATTTACTTACTTTTGTAGGTAATATAAAGCTTTCAATGAATTTTTATAATTATTTTAATAATATTTTGATTTCATTTTTGTTCAATGTTTTTTGTGATGACTGAATGATGATTGAAATTGTATGACAAATGAACTAATTTTTCGTATTAAATAATCTAATTTGATAGTATATAACATTTTTATTTCTTTTCTGTCAAAACGTATCCCAATTCACCTTAATTGGATAACTTTAAAAATAAAACACACAAAATTTTTAATCAATTATGTTTTGTTTCAACAAATTTGTAAATTTCGCAAAACTCAATCAAAACAATCCCATATTGATTACAAATAATAATACGATTTATTTGACCAATTTATTTTCATCATCAAATTCTGTAGAATAAAAAAATGTGAACATAATATCGAAAAAACGTAAAATTAAAAAAAAAAACACCGGCTGAATACTTATTTGTTACATAGGCCTGAAAAGTACTGATTATATATTAATCTCTTATTCAGAACTTATAAGGTTTTAATAGTCAAGAAAATAATTATGCCCACAAATTTGATTTTGTCATAGTTGTTTTCAAAATGAGCTATCTATCTCTCAAGTTTTTACTTCTAATGGTCAATAATTACAAATATTAATACAAAAACTTCATCATTTGGATGGTAATAACACAGAGTGTACTCAGGCGACGATAAATCAATCTAAACTAAAATAAACCATTAAAAATTTCTTGGTTGAATTGATATCTTCTTATGACGATTAATTACATAATTTTCAATTTTCTACAATTATAGCTCATTTTATTTGTGGATTGTTTATTATTACGTGAAAACAAAAAACTTTTTTTTTGTATGTTTTGGAATTTAAAGAAAACATAAAAACATATTTTGTCCGTCAAATTCATTTTTTTTTTTTTTGCTTCTTTCATATAATTTAATTTATAAGATTTAGTGACGGAAAGCGCCGCCCCTCTAATGTAGTGCGTGAAGAAATTTTCTTCATTTTATTATTATAGTTTTTTTGAAATTTTCGATGCCATGTGTGTGGCCTTTTACATAATATTGTTTATATTCGACCTTTAAATAATATTATTTTATAAATAAAATAAATTATAAATAAAAAATTAAGTCATAATCTGAAAAAAAAGAGGATTAGTTTTTATAAAACTGAAGTTTTATTTCAATTTAATTTTAATATTGATTTTCTTTTTAGAAATTAATTTTATAACTTGCATTTTTTAAATTACATTTTTAATTAAATTATAAATGTTCCATTACCATATAAAATTATGAGCCAATTATGAGTGATAATTGTAAAAAAGTTATAGTATAAGGCAGATAAGAAATTTGCTAGCCGATTTGAACTTGTAGTATATACAAAATTATGGTTTGTTGAAATCTAATTATATTACTTTTTAATTACAATTTACTTTTAATTATTGCACTACTGTCAGTTAGTTCAGTGGCAAATGTTACCAGTTTGTTTATGTATCCGATATCATGCCGAAGTTAGTTAGATTTTACAGATAAACGATTCACAATTTAATTAAAAAATTGTCTTGTAGACAGAATGAAACAATGGACCGGCATTAATAATTATGTCTTTTATGTCTACATCAGTGATTATAGTTAGGAGGCTACTCTATTATTACTGCTTTCTTCTAATTCATCTCAGCACGATATTTTACATTTAACATTACTTTGATAAAAATTAATTATGAAAATTAAATATTTAAATATTTTTTGATATTGTTATTTCATATTCAATGGTTCACTTTTTCCTTGTTAAGATGTTAATTCAAGTACATTTAAAATCAAAATAATAAAACTATAATCATTCTAGCTTCAGCTTTAATATACAAAATGATTAAAGCTGAATCTAGAATCCATTAACTCAAATGTTCAAAATCTGTATGACTTTATAAATTTATAAAGAACTAGTCCAAAGTGCTCAAAATTACAAAAATTTACTATCCTTATCAAATTCTGACAAATTTACTATTTACAATAAAATAATAACCCCAAAAAATTCATTTTTACAATGACATACTGCTGACATCTGAATCGGCTATTTTTGCCACAATTATGCCATGTCACGTCTGCATTTATAACCAATCTAATAAATACATAAATAAAAAAAAAAATCATTTTTACCTGAGCAAAACATGAACATAAAAGAAGCAATTCATCATAACATTTAATTTTTTTTTTCGTTTTCCATTTGGATATTATGATTTGTAAAAACCATCCACACATTTCGAATAACTTCCGGTTTTCTCGTGCATATAGCATTTCAATGGCTTCATGGGTAATTACGATCATATTAAATTCTTTGTTTTACCAAACATTATCAGGTGAGAATTATCTATTTTTATAATAATTATATTTTTTTAGTTCATAATTTTCTCCATTAATAAATTTTTAACATAATAAAAGTTTTAATAATTTTTTTTTTTATATATTTATTATTATTATTTCATTTGTGGTTTAATAATTATTATGTAAAATTATTATATGAAATATTTTAACGACATATAAACTTCAAATATGCATAACGAATGACCCTGTAATGACCGAGACATTTATGTAAAATTATAAAGTGTTTACATGCGTAAAGAAGTTACATAAAAAAGCATAGATAAATTTTTCATATTTAATTTATAAATAGAAATAAAAATCATTTAAAATAATTAAATTTATAAATTTTTTTAATTAAATTCTAAAAACTACATAAAAAACAAATTTAGTTCATTAAAACTGTCCAAAATTAACATTTTTATTTGGTTATATCACCTTTTTTTTATATATTTGTTCACTAATTTGGTCTAGAAATCTAGATTTCCAAAGAAAAACTTTTATATGGCTTTATATTTTGTCTAGATATTAGTGTAAGAGAATTGTCTATGCCTCCACATTGTTTTATTTATAAAAATTAGTGTGGAGGTGCAATTTGAAGAGAAAACAAAACTATCTAAACTAATATTAAATTTTTGTATAGCATAATTAAATTATGCTCATTTGAAAGAAATACTAAAATAGTTTTGAAGTCTAATTAACAAATTTGAGAATCAAATTTTACACATTGTTGAAATTTTGAAATTATCTAGATTAAAACTAATAATCTAGGGCTACCCTAAAACTTTAGTTATTTGTAATATTGTTAAATTCCATTAACAAAATTATTATGTGGTCTGAAATATATCAAAATTATTCAGAAAATTTAGTATGCTCAAAACTTTTTAGTTAACGAATTTTTTGGGCACCAAGTGTAAATATCGAATCATAATTTACATTAAATTTTTGTGTACTAATTACATGAAAAAAATTATTTTAAATAATTTAATGTCATGCAAGAGCATAAAACATACAAATTTGTTGGTAGTAAAAAATATTTCATCAGTCTAATATCTGCTGAATTCTGAATTTGCAGCTACTATTGACCTATATTAATGATAGACTTGTTAAAAAAAATATGTTACAAAAAAAAATGGTATTTTAATAAACCAGAAAATAATTCTACAATATAATAAAAAGAACTGATTTTTAGAAATAATAAAATGACTCCCCATGGTGCCAGTGCCATTCTTTTTCAGTTAATTTAAAATCCTGATAAAATAATTCTAAAATTTCATTTATTTAAAGAATATTTTTCTTATCTCTATCCCAAAGGGTAAATAATTTTAAAGATTTCTTTATACAAGATGACAAAAAAACAAAATTCATTCATAGACTATAATAAGTAGGCCATCCGTACATAATAATTCTATAGATATTTTTATTCTAAATTCAAATATTTTCGTATACTCTTACAAAATTCATCCATTCAGTCCCCAGTGGGATATTAAAAATGATAAAAACAATCATTTTTATAATAATTACTAGCACGTTGCCTTTTTGTTCCAACGTATATGCTGGCGATAATACAATTGGTGTAACCAAAATCAACTCATTAAAGCTTTTAATTTCGTTTTAACAACTAATAATGTATCTGACAGGGTATCACTGTGTACATACATATAAATAGTATCTTATAGTTTGTATCATTCTTGTCTGGTTGATCTGATTATATTTTTTTATTTAATAATGTCAGGCGAATGTAAGTTGTTAATAAGATACAATGACTACCTGGAGGTTTTATGTTAGCATATATATAAAGTAGTAATTGAATTATATATGAAGTATACAAACAGGAATTACTTTACTTTAATAAAGGACGAAGAAATCGGCTTAAAGGTTAAGAAAATTGTAAGAATTTGGAATAAATTAATATTTTAGATAGTTTTTTTTTGATTTTTTCATTATAGAGGCCACCTAAATTGAAGCCAATTCTTTTCTTTTGTATGCTTTCTTTTCATAATTTTAAAATGATTTAGAATAACTATGGAAAATATTAGGCTTTTCCTCAAAAGCATATACACAATTTGGACTGACAGAAAATTTATTATGTACAGAGTCAGAGGTAACAAAATTTGAAATTATCTGTGGTTTTTCGTCCACGAGGGATTATTAGTTATTGTTCTAGGGGTTTATGCGTGTTACTCTTTTCTATTGATTTAGACTTGTTACTCTTTTCTAGGGTTTAGGCTTGTTACTGTTTTTCATATATTACGAGACGACGATCTATATTTTTACAAAGGGAACTCAGTGGTTTAGTTATCATTGAGTTCCCCTTGTAGAAATAAAGGTCGCTGTCTCGTAATATAGGACCATGTCACGGAAATAGTTTTATGAATAGTTAATAATAATTATAAGACAGATAATGGGGCTGTCTGGATCCTTTAAATATATAATTATACTTGCAAAATAAGCTAAAAAGACATCCAAAATTGCAAGGGTTCAGTCTATTTAACAGCCCATTTAGTAGAATAGTAAATTTTTCAGTTATTTACTTTTAATGTACATCTAATAGCAATTAAAAAAAGTATATTTAGAATAATCCTAAATTTGTAATGTTCAAGGAACTAAGCATAATCCAGAATTTTCTTAATTCTATTTTTAAAAATAAAGTATTAATTCAAGTTCATTTTTCATGAAATTTTATTTATAAAATTTAAACCCATTTTTTAATATTGAACTGAAATTATTATGCGTATATAAAAACAATTTTTTATATTAAGCGCCATTTAAAAAATTTCAGTCCAATGATTCTATTTGACCTCATAAAATATGCGATAACAATTGTTATTTTAACAACATAAAATTTGTCTGTTTTTTTTTATGCTTTTTTTTTGCATAACATTTAACAATATTTTGTGTATAAACATTAAATTATATTTAATTTGTATTGTTGTTAGTACAGTTTAAATTTTAAATTATAATTTCATTAATATTTAATTAAATTAAAACTCATTTTATAATAAAATGTTTGGCTTCAAATGGTTCGTTTAATTATCAAACAAATGATTTGTGAATTAAAAGTACAAATGAAAAGTTTTTAGTTAAATGTAAAAAATTTAAAGAAGAAATTTCTATAAAAAATGTTAATATTTATTTTAAATTGATCCATAATGAACATTAATTAGTGTATTTTTGTAGTTACTGGTGATTGTTTAAAGTAACATAAATATGTATATAAGTTTTATGAAATATGTTCAAGCAGAATTATTTATTCTTTAGCATAATTCCATGTAACGATTTAACAGAGTTTATTATAAAATTTTATAATGACAGCTTTATAGATCACATTTCAAATGCTGTTTTAATTTATGGTATGTTTTCGATTTTTAAAATATATTTTGATATTTTTTAGAATAAATCAATAATATTTATGGTAATTAATTTATTTAAAGAATGCTTTCTATGTAAATGAAGTTAGACATTTGTCTTCGTAAAATTTCAATATGAAAGCGTAAAACCGATTTATGAAAAAATTATATTTCGTAATATCAAAGAAGTGTATTTAATTATAATTTGTTCTAAAGTTTCAATCTGGCCTTTCGATAATACCTAAATTGATTGAATGATTGAAACTTTGTTCTTTTCTTTTAATTAACTTTTTCTTGTGCACTTACTTTTTTACATAATGCCTTTACAAGCCAGAGCGGTTCTTAGTTGGTGTAATATAATAATCTTTTTCAACTGGGTCAATGGGTAGGTCATTGTTTCCAGTTCGAAATATTCAGTACTGCATTTTCCAACGCAGTGCTAGTCTGTATCACTTGCGACGCCTTTTAAGGATTGACTCAAAGATATTTTTAACGGAGTAGTTTCATCAATTCTAGAAATTTGGCCGAGCTATCTTAGTCTTTGGATCTTAATTCTTCGCACTATGTCCATGTAAAAACAGCTTGTACATTTATCTCATCGTTGTATATTTGCCTCCATACACCAGAGTTGTAAATATTGTCCAAGATTCTGCTCTATATTACAAGAGTTTTATGTTGCTGATGTTGTTGCGCGTATTCTTCTTGTCTGCAAAATTGAAATAAGCCAACTCTAAAAGAACTCTTAAAAAATGTATTAATTTCCTTAAATCCTGTTCGAGTACTCCAGTAGCACACAAACAAACTAAAAGGATTATTAATAATCAAACTGAAATAAGAATAATATATAAAATTATTATTGTTTATCTGTATATTATAAAAACAGCATTTCCACATCGTTAAATTTTGTATTCCATTTGGGATTTGACATTTTTCCTTATTATTACAACAATAATAATGAAAATTTTCTATTGTTAAACGTGATTTTATGTACGTAATGTACAAATTTTCTATTTAACTATAAAATAAATATCATAAAATTGAAACGAATTTAAGATTTCTACAAAATATTTTTTTAGCTTTTACACGAAATATGGGAAATCTATTCTTAAAAAGTTTTCTCTGGCGTTGACAGCATAATAAAAATCAGGAATATAATAAAGAAAAGTATAAAAATGTGTATAACCTCAAAAAAGAAAAACTAAATTTATAAAATTGGAAAATAGGTTAAAAAAATATATAATTCAATTTTGTGTTTTTATTGAAATGAAAAATTATATTTTCAAATAAGTTTATAAAAGTTTAATTTAATTAATTGGTAAATAATAAAAATAAACTTTCTAAGGATTTATAGTTTTTAAATATAATTTGAAATTATGAAAATTATTAAATTAATTATCTTCAATTATAAAATAATTATTTATGGCAGTGAAAAGTTGATGAAAATATGCAGATATTTACAATATATCATAAAAATCTAATAGCCCATTTAGTTTCAACGCAAGTTACGCAGCTGAATCACGTAGAAATTCAACTCAAGCGCGAACGCAATAATTGGGGTCACAATGCTGGCACTAGATAGTTTTAATATAGGAGGCAAAAATATTATTACATTTTAATTAAATGACCATTACAAAATTCAGATTTATTCGTTTCCCAAGAAATTTTTGGAAAATTTTGATTTTTTACGTTTACGCTTATCCATGAAGACAAAGCCTACAATCAAAACATGGAAATGTACTCAAAAATCTGTCCTAGAATCCTTTAAAACATTATACATATTTTTCCACCATGAAAAACATAAAGAAAATTTAATTTTAGCAATTTACATTTTTTATGCGATCTTTCCATTACAACACACTTCATAATTATCCAATAGTTCCTTGTAAAATTTCATAAGCAATCAAATTGCAATTATCCAATTACAAAAATCGTGTATATTTCTATGTAAATTTTAATTATTATACTTAAAAACAATATAAACTAAATTTTCTAATATTCTAAATTTGACTAATTCCAACAAATTCACAAAGTTCCTGGTTTAGTCATCAAGATATTTTCGGAGCACGATATTCTTTCCACTTGATTTTTCTTAGTATATATTTAAATTTTCATTTATATTTTCCACCCAAACATTTTCTTTTTTTGTTTGGTACGGAAAATATTTTATATGTTTTGATTTTCGTAAATTTTTTTTTTAAAGGGTTTATAGTTTTTATGATCGAAAACATCAAAATAAATATAAGAACGGAAATTTCTAATAGTAAATAATTTACAATTTACATAGAAAAGTGTGTACAAAATTAAATATTACTTAATCTGAATTTCCTTTCCCGCACTGTCAAAACATGTGTGAAAATCAATTAATTTACTTTTATGTAAATTAATTATAAATATTTATAAGATTACATAATTTTTTTTTTATTATTATTTAACTTAAAATTTTATAAACGATTTAATGAAATTTATAAGAATTTCTAAAATTTAAATTAGTGGAAACAATCGTAAAACCTGGACTAAAGTATTTTTACATTTGCGGTACCGAGAAACCGAACCACAGAGAAGAACTTTTCCCAATTTTTATTGTGAATTATTCTAACATAAAAAGCTATTGTTAACCAATGGTGACGACCATGGCGCGTCTTGTATTCAGGTTACCATTGTGTAAAATCGTATTCTAACATTTATAATTCACTTGCTTAAGACATCCAGGTGAATTCTGTCCGTGGAAGCACTAAATACATAGCACAACACAGGTTGGTTGATTCATAGGGTCCACCAAAATGCATTAAACGGGCACTAATTGGAATCTGAAGAAATCGGAAACGACAGTAACACAAAATTAGTATTAAACTTATTATATTTTAGAAGGAAAAAATCAAACTTCACTGAAATAATTCCAATTTATTTTACTCATATTGTCATTAGGTTTAGATTTACTTCATTAGCTTCAATTAAAATTATTCGGTAGCATAGTTGATTAGCAGATTGAAAATTAGGAGTACAGAGAGTGAATGAAACTCAATCAATATCAATAATAATTTTGAATTGGAAAAATAATTAATGCTGTAAGTTTAGCTAGAACACAGTTCTGAATTTGTGCTCCTTTTGGTTCCTGTTTTATGTTATTTGTAGGTTCAAACTGTGTACCACGTATTTAGTGTATCTATGGACTGGATGGCTCAACGTATTTCAGAAAGTTAACTTATAAATGTTATAAACTTTATCATCCATTTTCAAATCCATAACATGGCAGAACAATTTCTTATAGTTTATTCTATAATTTCAATAATAACATTAAGAAAAAAACAAATAAACTTTGATAAATTTTTATGTTGTGACTTCAAAATATATCTAAAAACAAACTTTAATATCTGCAATAAAAATTATATTCATTTTTAACGAAAACTTCCGAAACATTGCGCTAATTTTACTGCAAAATTATATTTTGAAAATTACTATATAAAATTATTATTTTTTTATATAAAAGAAAATTTTATATTTTCCTAGTTCTTCTTATTATATTTATAATTTTTATAAACTTACTTGCGAAAAATCATAAAGTTTTCTATAGTTTTTCACAAAATGACGTAATTATTTATTCAAATTTAACCTAATTCTGCCGGCCAAATAAATAAAATTCTTGGCAAATTGTCAACAAAAAACATAAATTTGACAACTTTAAATAATTTTTTGAAATTATTTTCGGAAAATATATTGAAAATTTGTTGTTGTGGCAATAATTTTTTTTGGAAATTTGATATTTTTCATGGACAACATAAATTTCAAGGGCTTTTTTTTTGGGAAATTTTATAATTAGAAACTGCATTTGTAATTAATGTACAACGCATAGATTTTTCTATACATTTTTGTAACTAATCTACGTACTTATTCAACACAAGAATTATAAATATTTTTTATAGCTATTTATAATTAATTAATTGAACATTTTCATGGAATTTTCGTGACATATTTTCAATTAATTTCAATCACAATTAAGAAAAAATATTTGTACTTAGTTTAAAACAGTCTTAAAGAAAATTATATAAAAAAATTATTTAACAAAATCTTAATCTAATAAAAGTGAATTAATCGTTTCACTATTCCGAAAATCTGAAAAGAAAATTTGATTTTCTTTGATTTTCGAAGTAATATGCAACTTTAAAAAAATGCCGGATGTAACACAAATTTTTGAATTGTACACTTTGAACAACAGCAGAAACTGCTGAAGAAATTATTGTAGTATTATTGAAATTATGATGAGGGGGGAAATGTAAATCTTATAAAAACAAGTTTTTTTTTATTTTTGTATACTGGAAGTTTTAATGATGAATATTTTTCATATGTTTTCAGATACATTCGTTATATGAATATCACGAGTTTAATTACAATTTGAAATAATTTATTTTAAAAAAAAATTGATGATAGTGAATTTATTTTAATCCGAATTATTGTTAGATAGAATTTATTATGAATTTTCTAATTTTTAATTTTATTGTAATCAATACGTCGACTCAGTAATATTCTGTTCAATACGCCAAATTGGCCATTTAATAAGTAATTTCTATGTTTTTTTTGCCATCCTTTTTATATTTCTGCTATCCGTTTTTTAATATTTGCAACGATTACGACGAAGTTATATTCCAATTTATGGTTCATAAGACAAATTATACGTAAGTTGGCGTATACGACAACTCCATTTTGTAGTAAATAATCAATAATTATGTAATTAATTAGGAACCTAAAGTAGGCAATTTATCGCTCCATTTTTTTTGCTTTAACATTAAAATGCATTTTCCTGAGTTTCTACAAACTGTTGCGTATGACAAACCAATACTGAGTCTACGAATAGTTAATTGGATAATTAAATATATTTTATTATTTATCTAACTTGCCAATATTACTAAATTTAATAAATAAATTAAAAAGAACAAGTTTTTCTATAATATTATATTAATAGAATATACTCATAATAAAAAAATAAATGACTTCAGTCAGAGTGTAGTAATAAGTTACGTAAGATTATGAAGTCATTTTTACAAATCATTTTTTTTTTTAATAATAATAATAGTGTTTAAAATTAGTCAGAGATAATACTGAGATTCTTTTAACAAATTTGGTACATAACTTAATAATTTTTGGTAAAACACGTTGGTGATATTTGATTTATGCGTCTAGAATACGAGATTAATATGAATTTTATTATTCAATAGTCTGATATATTCCATAGCCTGATATGGAATGTAAATCTTTATATGCTTGAAGAATTTATAAATGTTGTTCAATATCTTATTAATTTTCATCTTGGAATTTGGAAATGATTTACGAACAATTCACTGTATATTAAATTTACTTTATAAACAATTTACCAGAATTACGAACATATTGGGACCTTTTTTAAAATCCATGCTTATACAGTGAATTGGTGAACTGCTGTACGGTTAATTTTTGAACAGTGATAATTATCATTTGATCAAATCTAAATTAATGGTTTCGCAATATCATTCATTTCTATATGAACATTTCACAACATAATGGCCAGAATATGAATATGATTTTTTGGAAATTTCTTTTTCTTCGAGGTTCTATTTAGCGTCCGAATTTCTATATTATTCAAGACACTTTAAAAATTCTTCATTGATATTTCTTTTATTAAAGAGAGTAATATCTCATTCACTGTCAGGCGATTTTAAACATTTGGTATACAACCAATAGGTAAATTGTCAGCTTTTTACATTTACATATAATTGATTCTCCAAAACGAATCTAAAGATTCCTATTATCACCTAATGACCTAACATTCTCGATAGAGGTATTTACGCAGTAGGAAATACATTTGTTAGAATTCCACTCAGTAGTCGTACATTATTCTTATTTTAGTATTAACAAGATTTACGTCTTGTCTTTGTATATTCTTTTTTGCCATATTATGTGCCCTACTTACTTGTCAGCAGCAGGCCGTTGTTTAGAGAATTCGAATGAATTCTAATTTACTGATCAATAAAATACAATAAATAATTAAATTTCATAATTATATATTTAAATTATTTGGATGATTCTAATTAAAATTACATTTATTTTCAGATATTGTCAACAGCAAACAATAAAACAGCTTTAACATCATAATTATTATTATCAAAAACTTATATACAAATACAGCAAAATAATCAATTCGACTGATTTTAAATTAAACAATCAATTTTTACTATAATTAAATAAAAAAAAACATTTTATACATCATTATACATCTCTAAATAAGTACCGAAAAAATAATATTTAAAATTTAGTGTAGTAAAAAAGGAATGCAGCGTTGTCCTTATATACATGAAATGCGAGAACGTCTTTTGGGTGAACCACGAGAAAATCTTCCCTTAGAATCAATGGAACGTGACGGATTAATTGATAATAGACAGTCAGCTGATAGTAATCAGGTCGGAACTGTGGTCAAGGTAGGAGGGTTAAACTGCTCAATACCAAGGAGACTTTAAAAAAAATTATATAAAAAAAATAATTTCAAATATTTTCAATTTATGCATATCCAAACTATTTTAATTTAAACTTTAAACTTAAATTTATATTCGTTTTTATAATTATAGCTATAAATATTATAAATTAGTTTCCATTATTTTGGAATGCTGATAATTAGTTCTAATTTATTTTCTAATTGTTAATTTATAAATGTTAAAAAAAAAAATGGTTCCTTGCACGAGTATGGTTACCCTTAAAATAAATCCTTTACCATAAGTATAAATTTGATTATTTTAATTACATAAATTTTATTTTTACAAAAAGAAACAAAATTATAAATAAAAAAACAAAATTTTTTTTATAAATTTATTGGAATTAATTTGTTTAAGGTAAATTGAAATGTTTAAGTTAAAGGGTTTACAAAAATCTTGATTTCTAATCATTTTCATTCGACACACACACAAAATTTTCATTCGACAACACAAATTTGCACATCAATTTTACACTTTTATTAGTACATTAATTTAATTTTAATTATTTTTTAATATATTTTATTTTATTAAATTAAATTTTAGTATTCTTTTTTTAGCTTTTTCTATAAAATTGTCGTAATTATTTTTAATTTTTGTTTTATGAAGTTTCTAATAGGAGCACTTAATGTTCTTGTTCTTACTTTAAAGAAAACGCTTAAATAATTCACTAATTATTTTCTAATCTGTAAAATTTAGTGCACAATTTATTCAGTTGGAAATTATTCAGAATCTATCCAATCTCATTGCAAAAGTGCTTTTTAAATTATTAAAGTAGAAGTAAAATTCTATTAATATTCAAAATTTATACTCACTAGAAGTGAATCTGTTTTGGAAATAGTGCTATAGCAGTTATAAAGAAGTATCTAATAGATTATTTTCTATAATACGTGACTACGTAGATAATTTCCATAATACGTGATAAAAAATATACTGCATTAATGCTGCAAAAATTGTTGTTAAATTAATCTACTGACCTCTTAAAAGAATATGATAGCAATCTGTAAATATGATGTTAAATTATTTATTAATTTAACATTAATAAAATTAAATCAGTAATTTATGATATTGTCTTTACTGTATTCAAAAGATTTATCAACATTTCCACTGATTAAACAATTCCTAAAATATTGGATCATTTGGACAGTGGAATATGCCAAATCGTAACTATTTTTGGGAAATTGCTAATTTTAGCGAAAAGTTCAAATTTGATATAATGTAATTATTCATCTTTATTTGACGATAGTTTGTCGCACTGATCGTCAAGCTATTTGGTTTATTGTGATATCGTTGTTAATTATTCTTCATTGACCAAGTCCGTGACAGCTTCTACGTTTCCGAAGCATCGACAATAACCCTTCACCACTGTGAACACTTCCAGTGTTTCGTCCTCGTTTTGTCAGAATCTATACACTGGGTTCGCTGAAAGTCCGTGTAGGTGCTTTTTTAGGTTACAGTGACCTGTAAGTAAGCCCACCTTATTCATTTGAAAAAGCTTTATTGCTAGATTTTTTAATGGTTAATTAGTTTTGAATTTCGCAGCCTTTCAAACCTTTTCGATAGTGTAATTCTTGAAATTGAGTAGCAGCTTGATTTCACAAAATGGATCTGATCTATTAAGTTTTCTGCTAGCTCCTACTTTCGCCAAAAGGTCAACTTATTTAATCAATTGTAGAATAAAAAATACTGAAAGTAGCATTAAATTAGTCCTGGTTACTACAATTTAATTTAATAATGTAATTTTGTTTAACAGAAGCAATTTTCCTAGAAAGAATTAGGCAGGTTTACCGGAATTTTCGAGGTAGAATTTGTATTGCTTAGTCCACTAAATTCGGTTAAAAATAATTTTAAATCTAATTATAAATAAGAAATAAATTATTTAAATTAAATAGTCAAACGTAGTCCAAATTAGTTTGTATCATATTGTAATTATAAGAAAAAATGGCATTTATTTCCTGCATGTTATATCAAAAATTTCTATTGTACATTTAATTATTTAAAATTAAGAAATTATATTAAATTTTAAAAATATTATTAATTATATTTCAGTAAAAATATTCACCAAATTTTAAAATATTTAATTTATTTAATTTCAGTGTAATTTGTCGTGCATTTTCTTAGTCCCTTTAGCTTAAACTTCAAATTATTTTTTTCAAAATTGAATTTATTTCTTTTTTTGTAAAATAATTTTTATTATTAAATTAAAAATAAATTAATAAATTTTAATACAATTAATAAATAATTTTTTATTCCATATTATATAATTAAAAATATTTAGTTACATGCTGATGGCTATCACACAAGTCCAGCACATCAGCGAACACCTTTAGTGCCTCGAGATCTTGGTGAAGATTTCAATTTAGATTTTGATGATGATTGTCACTATGATTATAAACGACCAAAAAATGCAAAGTAAGTAAAGGAATAATTAAAATTAAATATCGAGACAAAATATACGAAATTTTTTAAAAAAAAAAAAAACATAAATCTCATTAAAAATCATCAAAAATCAAAACATTTAAAAAAAAAAATATTATCACAACAAAAGCATAAATCCATAATTAACTGTTTTTTTCTTTTAGTTGTTTTTAATTAATCTTTTTTTCATTGGCTAAATTTAAATTTATCCTCATCCCCTCATCAATTACCAAAAAAAAATTTAATTAATATTTTTTTTTTATGATTTCATTTTTAAAATTAATTTTTTTGTTACAGTCAGGGTCGTCTTAATAGTTCAAGGGTACATTGGGCAAATGCCCAAGAAACCAATAATGGTTTATTGGTTTATAAGAAACCCAAAAGGTATTTTATAAAAATTAACAAAATTTTGGTTTTTTTTTTATTCAATTAAATTAAAATGCTTACATTAATGAGTGTTGCCAAATTGGTCGAAATTGTTTTGTAATTTGTTTTAAGGCGACCCTGTTAAAATATTTTTAAAGTGTTCTTGAATTAATACAAATTTTTGAGTTGAAAAATTATAAATTATTATTTTAAAATTTATTTTCGAATTAAAATTGGATATTTAAAAAAAACAAAGATGATTTTTATTAAAAATTATTAAAATTTTTGTACAATTTTTATACTTTGTTGTATATTTAAAAAGGCTACATAAAAAAAATATAATTTATTAATTTTTGTTAAATTAAACAATAAATTTTTAAAGAAAATACACAAACAAATTCATTTCCAGCATCGAACTGGAGA
The DNA here is from genome assembly GCA_963920725.1 of Rhamphomyia laevipes. Lineage (NCBI taxonomy): Eukaryota > Metazoa > Arthropoda > Insecta > Diptera > Empididae > Rhamphomyia > Rhamphomyia laevipes. The sequence continues at coordinate 57,075,961 of OY987256.1, forward strand.
CTGAAATGCCACTATCAAAAAGGTGGGAATATCAAATTTTATTCAAGTTAATTTTGTAGATTTTATTTTTGTTTTAGTTCAGTTAAAATTTTTATGTTGGGCATTTTCTTTAGTGGCACAAAAATGTATAGATAATTTTTTTTTTTTTAATTTGCACAGAAATAATTTTATTGATGAAAATTCATCACAAAAATTCATAAATTTTGGTTTTATGAAATTATTTTACAAGTTTAAATTATTAGAATTTATGATTTGCTTAAAATTTATGATATTTATGCTTAAATTTTTATAGAATTAGGCTTTATTTTTGGTTCAACAACTTTGAAATGAATAATATTTTAGGTGGTGAAGTGTGTAGTTGTGAGTTTAAGGGAATTTAGTACATAAATATTCAAATAGTTTCCACATTTTCATTTAATACGAATCTGTTTTCCGAAAGTCTTTGTTGTTTTAGGATTTGTTTTTCTGTTGTTTTCTGTAGTATTTCCATAAACCATAAACAGGGGAAGAATTAAAATGTTACTTCTTAAATAGCGATTGATCCAAGGAGTAATCGATTTAATCATATGCAAAAAAAAATGACGAAAAGGATAATGGAAAACGTTTTTAAGAGTTGATATTTTTCACAATTAAATATTTTTAACGTTTTTCATATAATTTTAAGTTTTTATAGCCCACACCCTGTAAATTTTTATATAATTAATGAAATACAAATTAAATTATTGATTTTAAATCAATAGGAAATTATAAATAATCAAATAAAAAATATTCTACTACAAAATCTTTTAAAAAATTTAAATTCGATTCCGTTTGAATTAATTGACGGAAATAACTACAGGGTTAAATTAATAATTTGATATTTACAACCACATAATTTGTGAAAATTTTACAATACGAACGATTTGACTCAACTAAGAGCGTTTCTTAAAACCTATATTACAAATTTAATGTTGATTTTGGGCTACCTTCTTGTAGGTTATAAACGCACCCAATAAACTCCCCTCAATTATATCCAGAAATACTAAAATTTGTTGTTCAATCAAAATATGAAAATCGATACATAATTACCATAATTAATTACTATGTAAAAATACATAATTAATGTAAAAATTCATAATTAAAAATATTATAATTAAAAATTGTATAAATGAAAAACTAATTTTTATTAATTATAGACAATAATTTTCCTTTCCTTATTCGGAAATCATTAAGTAAAATATTTTAATGTCAGAGGACTTTAATTTATTTAATAAACTATTATGATTAATGATAGCATATAGAATTAAAAAAAAATTACATAAAATTATTTATAAAATTTCGTATAAAAGTGGATTTTAGTTGTGTAAGTGGAAATTTAATTTATAATCTTTTTTACAATTGAATGTAAATTCTTTACAAAACTTTTATAAAATGAATAAGTCATAAATTCTTGGCATACATAACACAACAAAACATAAATTTTGTAGGGAATTGTGCTTTTCAATTGTTTTTTCTAAATGCATAAGGACATTACAGTAACCTAGTTTCAAGGATATAAAAAAAACAATTCCATTTATTACTCAAAGCTGTTATTTGCAGCCTTAATTATTATTTATGTATATAAAAAGTTATGGTAATATATATGATAATAAAACATTTATGTCGTCATATTGGGAGGCATATAGAGTTCAGTGCAGTCCAGGGATATGCGTTTTTATTAAAAGGGAAATGGAAAAATTATAATACTAGTAAATTATTGGTAAATTTTGTTCAGGATTGTTAGGTAAAACATTATAAATTCGATTCGTTCAGTAAGTTTAAATTAAAATGTTAGAAAACGGAGTTAAAACTACTTTAGTTTACAATTTAATTTATGCTCTTAACATTCTCACAAATCTTTATTTCAAATTCGCATGTTAATTTGTTAAATTTAGAATGATTTAAAAAAAAAATACTATTTATAATTACCCACCTCATCAGAATCAGTAATTAGCAGCCTTATGTCAATTGCCCAGAATAAATAATTAGTGGCAATTAATATTGAATTTGTTACATTAGGTCTAGTTATCTTACATATTTCGTATGAACTTGCTCTGATCCTACCTAAATCTCTGTGTCTTGCTTGTTGACCACTAAATGTTTTGTAAATTACTGAAGACGGATAAGTTTTTTAGTAAATTTATATAAAATTTCTATAATTTATGTCTTGTTCTGTTAGTTACATACTTTATTCTATCTTCTTACTACCATTTTTTTTTAATTTTATATAGTCTTTAAATATTTAGTCCTAAATATTTACATTCTTTCCCATAGCGCTTGGATTCTGATAAAAAAAATGACAAATGTAATGACAAAATGACTTTTTCGAAAACAAATCGGTTTATTTTTATCAGAATTCACTCTCGTTTTTATCGTAAATTTTATGATTTTGTCATTTTGCTTACTTGTATCAAAATCCTGGCTCAATTTATTATAATTATTTTTATGTATAGTAAAAAGTTTGGTTATAAAAATTTAATTTTCAATACTATAATTTTTTTTTAAAATAAAATATCAAATTTAATTTTTTTTTATAATATAATTAATTATCATTTATTATGCAAAGAGTATCGTACACTCTGCAGAAATCAAATTCAAAAAATCCATCTCTTTTTGGAACCGAGTTCAGGTTTGTTAATATATTAAATATTTTTATTGTTACCAAATTAAATTTTTATTTTTATATTTATATATCGTTAAAAAAAAGTCAATTTTACCTACCCTTCAATAAAATTTCTAAATTAATCCTTTTACACATAATTATACATATAAATTTTTATAGTAGTTTAAGCTTAATTATATTAAAATCCATAAATTCATAAAATTTGTATGGTATGGTGTCCTTAAACATAATGTTTTTTAGTATTTTCAACGATTAAATTTTGTTATTTATTTTTATCATTTAAATTTTTTAATAAACGACTTCCTACTAATGGATCGAAAGCATAAATGAAATTATATTTAACATTATTTGAAGGCACTTTTAATCGAAAACACAATTGAATAAATTTATTGAATACAGAACTGACCGAAGAAAAATTGATCGAAGATTATTGCATATTTATCGAATTTGCCAACAATTAATTCTGTTTTCATCAAATTTACATTTCGTCAATTGTGAATACGATTAATCATGCAGTCGGTTAATTTAATTTCGTCAATTAGCCAGATACAATGAAAAAAAAAACATTATTTATTTTAATTATGAAACATGTACAGTCAATATTGGTAACAAAACTTAAAATGGTTGGGAGCCAAAAATTAAAAAAAAAGAAAAACAATGACAAAAATCATACTTTTTAGCATAAACATTATAAAAAAAAGTTTAAATTGATCCAACAACATAAAAAATAATAAACAAAGACCTCAACATAATAAATATAAATATAACCTTTCTAATATAGATATCCTTATTCCAAATTTTTGTATGCTAAAAATTATTATATGCTTTTAGTCCTTTATAAATTTTTATATATAGTTATTTAAATTAAATTATGGTACATGGTATAATTTAACACAAATACATTTATATAAAACAAATACAAAGAAAATTTAGTGATTACTGCTACACTACACCTCAAAACTACACCTAAAAACTACACCTCAAAAATGCAGTATTTCAAATATAATTTAAACCAACATAAAAAAATTGTTGTGGTTAACTTCTTTTTATTCTCTTTCTATTCTCTTTGTCTATGTAGTAATGCAGTGTATAAATATTTATTGTCAGAGGTGGCTTTGGAGAGCGTAATGCAGTATTTACATAAGTGTTAGTTATAATGTTGCGTAAAAGCCAACATAAAATAAACAGAGATTTGTAAATTAATGACCATTGAAATTTGAGCGCGAAAATTTCATATAAATATTCACCATGGACTTGTAAATATATAAAAATTCTATTAAAAGGATGTTTTTATAATTTTTTTTATTATTAAACAATATTTATATTTACCTAAGAAAGATCCTTTTCTAAACACTTAATTTATTTTAAGGATAATTTCAAAATATTTGATTTTTATCACCCTCGACAATATTTTTATGTGAATTTCTTTTTGTAATAATCATAAATTTATCACGTCTTTCATTCTTTTGTAATTTTCTTCCCCTTTGTCAAAAAAAATATCCTTAATAAGAAATTGTTTTTTTTTTGTATACAGACTGGGGTAAAAATTTTGTTATTATATCCGTCCTTTACCTAACTAACGTTCCAGTCAATTATATTCATAATGTATTTGTTTTTCCAAATATATGATGCGTATATAAATATATTTCTATCTCTGTTTCACATTATTTGTATCAATACACAGCATCCTTTTTGATATTCTGTATTTGTCTGGTTTTTGAGCAAAATCTATAAGAAATCTCTGGACAAAATTTTTATATATTTTTCATTTTCCCTGAGAATTTCCAAAATATTATAATTCTGAATATATACAAAAATATCCTGTATTCAGTAGTAGCTGGATAGGATATCAAGTCTGAAGGATATATAAAAATAATTGTGTGTATGAGAAAAATAAATAAAAAATATATTTATAAAAAGAAAAATTAAATTTTTAATTTATTTATATAAAAAGTGATTTTAAAAGAGTTTTTAATATAAAATAAATTATTTTAAAAAACTTTAATAGTTTGCGTACTAATAATTGAAATATTCAGTGGGAAAATTTCTAGAAAAATATTAAATTATTTCTTTGTTCCTTAATTGGTGGCAAACATTTTTATTTGTAAAAAAAAGGACTTAACCTGGTTTTGTACAATTTAATTTTTAGTTATACGTAATACATAAAGAAATATGTAAAAACTATTAGTTTTTTATTTTCTTATAAAGATTTTCAAATTTTCTTTGTAATTCAAATCAATTTTTTGAACTGCTAATATCCTTTTAATGGGACGAAATATGTATATTCAATTATTTTCAATTATCATTAAATATAAATCCTTTTTCAATTAATACTTTAAAAAATTTTCATGAAAACTTTATTATTATAATTTGAAAACAGAATCTTCAATAATTTTAACTGCGCTATAACCTAAAAATACATATAATTATCAATAACGAAATAGTGTATACCTTTTTTACATCCGTCTCTGTTTAGCCCAGGCTTAGTGGTACATATAAGATTTAATTTTTTACAATGGGGCCTAACCCCCTAGGTCACTAGGTCGCCCGGGCATATTTCTACTTATATAGATAGTTAGTATATGTAATAAAAAACTATTTAATCATAAGTAAATACAGTGGACCCCACCCCAAAAAAGGAAATTTTCCGAATTTGTTTTTATCTTATTCTAAATCTAAAATTTTACTTGTACCATTAAATAATAATGACATTTTAATAAAAAATATATAAAAAATTTCGGTATACATAAAATAAAATTTCTGGAATATTTTTTCTAAAAAAGTATCTTTCAGATACAAAATTATGTACCATAGTATAGAGAAAAGTATGTTGAAAATATGTTGAAAACAAATAAAGAATAAAAATATTTCGTTATTTGTGTTAGTGTAATTTAGAACTTTGTATTTGTTTAATAACCAATGAGTTTTTTTTTTCAATCTGCAAACATTTTATTAAAATCAGTAATAAAAATTTCTGTGAAAATTAAATTCTGTATACTTAAAAAAAAATTATCAATCTTCTACCGATTGTCCTCAATTTAATATTAAGACTTTTTCAATTCGCATAATTTTTCCATTTAAATCCAATTTTCGTTGGGAACAAAGAAATATTTTAAAAATTTAATTTTTCTACAATTTTTCTTTAGAAACATCGAAAAAGTTAATTCGTCCTGACAAGAAAATCTAAATAGAAAAATTGATTTTTAAAATGTGATAAAAAAATATTTCCAAAAAAGAAATAATATTTAAAGTGATTTGCTCAAAAAAAAAAAATCGGCTCAAAATTTTTATTATTTAATTAAATCTCGAACTTCCATTAAGAAAATCTATCAGAAAGTAAAGTGAAAATAAATATATAAGAAGAAAAAAAAACAAAGTGTTTTATAAAAATGGGTGGCGGTGAAGTTAAAGTTGCTACCGTTGATGTTGAAAGTGGTGATAATACAGCAACATTACCAGTTTCTAGAGCTCATACTGGTAGTACGGATAGTGCTGCTGAAAAAAATAATGCTGCTAATAAAGAAATGGAGTTGAAAAATGTTATGCCACAGCCATTACAAAGGTTTTGTAACAATTTCATCAAATTTTTTAATAACCTTTACCAATAATAATTGTCCTCCAGAAAATTCGTAGTACAAATTATATTAAAATTCAGTTGTAAAATCCTTTTAAGGAAAAATTGGGGAAAATTTGCTTGATCAAAATTCGATAATGTTAAAAAATTTCTAAATTCTTTAACTTTTTTAACTTTTTTCTCTGTTGTTGATTATCTTGAATATTTTGTAATAAAGGATTTTTTTAAGGATGGTTTTTGAAAATATTTTTATGTTATGTATAGGATATTTTAGTTGGAGGAGAATTTTGAAAATCTGATATAGCATGCGTGTAGGTTGTAAAATGGTTGTTGCTCTTTTCCATCTTTTCAGAATTACAAAAATAATACATAATTTTTTTTTATGTTTTAAAATGGCGTAAATATTTAAGAATATGAAATTTTCAAGTTTTAATTAAAGAAATTTGATTATTAAGAAATTATAATTATATAAACTTTCATGAAAATTGTAATTTCTAATAAATTGTGTGAACAAATTTTAAGAGTTATACAAATTTTTGATGGTCCAACAAAATTAAGTAATTTTACTTTTAATATCTAATATAGTTTGGATACATAAAATATGTTGAATTTATAACAGATTGAAATAAATTTTTAATTGTTTAATTATGGTAAACAATCAGAATAATTAGAATTTTGAATATCATTTTCAATTTAAAACTATAAAATTTAGTTTAGTTAGAATTTAAATTTTGTTACTTCAAATTTTAACATAAATATAGAATTATTTTTAGCCACAGATTTAACTTAATGATTTTATGTAATTTGTAGAATTTATACAATCTACAGAGACGTCGTTCAGTGTTACTTGAACGATATGATACATAAATACTTAAATATTACTTACAATTTACACGTAATTCTATCAATGATGTTTAATATTATTAACCCTCTATTGCTATCGTGTCAGTTTGGTCTGATTCATGTTCTGACTTTCCAAAATCTACTGGTAACACATAAATTGAACAGATTTTTCAATCAATTTTACAAATTTGTATTTGATTTTTCAAATTTGTATTTCTCATCTTGCATAATTTCACTTTCATAATATGAAGAGCATAATTGAGATTACTGTATCGTAACTTGTAAATTAGTATTGACGAGAAGTATTTTTTATTAGCTTCTTGCCTTCATAGAAAATTGTGTCTCAAATAGTACGTTATCTCTCGGAGGATTCATTTTGATTTTTTCATCTTATAAAATAAAGTGATTCCAGTAATAACTCAATAAAAAAATGTTATTGATAAATGAAATAAGTCAAAATTGATTTACTTCAAATGGACAAATTATTAAATATGAATGGTACAGTGTTGTAGCCCATTACAACATGGTCCAGTAAGAATGAAAAATAAATTAAGGATAGTATTAGAGGATTAATGATTTGCCTTGTACTTTGATCGAATAGCATAATTAGGGATCATTTCATAGAAATAAACCTTATTATCTCAGCCTTAAGTGATGAACGATTATCAAAATTTTATCAATTATTCTGCTTAAGAATTATCTGTGATTAATTATTTTCTTAATAATTAATATGTTATTTTATCTAAACTTTTTAAATTACTACCACAATTTTTATCTTATGAGATTTAGAAAATATAAAACACTTGTTGAGGTCGTTTTTTTAATTATCTATAAAAAAAATTGTTACTTTTTGCCTTATTTTCTTGCAAACAATTCAAGTTATCATAAAACATATTTTTTCTTTAAAATGATACACAAACTCGTCATATTCCAAAATCCCTGACCTGCTTAAACCATCAATTAAAAATGTTATAAATGTTATTATTAAAATCGTCGAATGCACTCAACAATATAACAAAATATCTAAAATACAAACAAAATTTTTATATGTATATAATAAATAAAATATAAAGAAATCATCATAAAAAATCCGATTTTATTACAAGTTCACAGATAAATAAATCCTTTTGTCAACACACACGTTCATCTCCCTTGACATTTAACCCTCCATAAATGTCGACCCCACCATAAATAGTAACTTAAAAACAGAAAAAATGTTATAGAGAATATTATCATCTCATAATTGAATAAGAATTGGTTCATGTTTCAAGCACATCCGAATAAGATAATCTGACATATATAGAAAAGATGTACATTTTTAAGAGTTATTTTATGTACAACATAAGATTTATATGTACACAACAACAACATCAATAATTAGAGGCAATTTTTTTGTGAAGGAAATATTCTATTTTTTTGTTGTTGTTGTAAAGGATAATCAGATTTCCTTTTGTTTATTTAAAACGTAAGGTTGAAGTTGAATGTTTGTTTGTATATTCAGTATCATTATTTTCATATAGATAGAATTATTTATACTGTAAAGTAAAGTGTTTAACTTTTAAGATGTTTCGTCCTTGGTTCAAAAAAAAAGTAAAATTTTAATTGTATTTAAAGTTCTTTTTGAGGATTTCCTAAATATTTTTAGTTTGAGAAAATAATAATGTATACGGACTTCAACTTGAATATGAGAGCTCTAAAAGAATATATTCAAAGCTCCGAATCTAAATGGATTTGCAATTTGTCCGCCTTTGTGCATGTGTAAAGTCATCAAAATCACAATTTCATATTAATTTTTTGAAAGCATAAAGAATGTTGAATAAAAACTGAACCGGAACGCCATTTATCATACTTTATATGAACGTATTTTACAAAAAAATCAATTTTTTGTAAAATACGAAATTGTCCCCTACAATTGAAAGCCAATAAATAATAGAATAAAACCATTGGAGAGTATAATTTCTACCGGTAGATGGCAATGCAGAGTAGAGTACCATTGTAGAGTAGAATAGAATTTCATAGTAGAGTAGAATGCAGAATGATTTATGTTTAACAGATTTATATAATAAAATTTGGTTAAAATCATTTTTTTTACATTCAAGAGGCATTCAAGAGGCCATGGTGCAATATTTAATTGTTGACAGACCAATTTCGGTATTCAAACAAGCCCATAATTATGAAACTACTGCACAATATCTGGATTTTTTTTAAAAAACTATTCAAATATTTTATAAATCGTATTTTATGACAGATCGGTTTTCATAGTTTTGGTATACGATAGTTTTTCTTGCTGAATTTTAATGTAAATTATAAAATTCGAAATATAATCAGCCCACCATTTTTATTTTCTTTAATAGTAGCACATTTTTAGGGTAATTTATTTGTTTAATGGTAAAAGTTATGTAATAATAATCAGATAACAAATAATAAAATATTAATTTGTTATTCAAAATCTGCTAATTTAGGATCTTAAAATTTCACAACAATTTAGGTTAATAACTTAAACGTTAACAGTTGGTGCAAAATTTACCTTTAACATAATTTATCATTTTAAATGTTATCCTTGAATAATAAATACTTCAAGGAACATTTGTTAATAATTATGAATTTTCATTAAATTTATTGCTCTTGTTTCTCCTGATTTTATACATTTCAACATTAAATTACAAAATTTATGAATCTTATAAACATATTCACCTAAATTTTAATAGTCCTATTTCAATTAACAATTTAATTTAATGTTTTTTTTATATATACAGTGTTCGCCCGATATAATCACATTTGATATAAGAAACTTTCGATATAAGCAACTCCTGATATATGTAGTCATCCTTTTTAATATTAGTATGTTCGTTATAAGAAATTTTTGGTAATCTTGGTTTGAATAGACAAAATTAAGAGAAAATCGTTGACAATACAGCAGAAGTTGGTAATTTTAAAATATGTTGAAAACCTATTTACCTATAGCAACCCTTTTCAAGTCAATATTACCTGAAAATAGTCCAAGTTTAACTGATATCATAGTCTGGGGCTGGTGGAACATTCTGCCATCAAAATTCGGTTAATTATTTGAAATTAATTATTTTATACTACTTAATTCGATTAAAGCAACAATTTTACAAAAGCAACTTTTTTACAAATTTCAAATCAGCTTAGGTGATTATATCGAATGAACACTGTATATCAAATCTATTTCACTAATTAATACCATATTTTTTTTGGAATTATGCAAAATTTTTAGAAACTATACAATTTATGTTTATTAAAAATCTTTTGAAATAATATTAACATAGCTCTACAAAAAAATAAATAAAAAATAAACACATTTTTGTTAATTTAGAGAATTACAAAAAAAACTTATAAAATGTTTTCACATGATCTTCCTCAATTTTTTATGTTTAGATAACCTTGACTAACTCAACAAAAACCAACAATTTTTTCTATGCCAACATAAAATAAAACACCTTGTTAACATAATTAAATGGATTTTTCTTTTTTTTTATAAAAAAATTATCTGTTTTGTTAATTAATACGAAAACTAGGACAGCATCCATAAAAAAATTTTCACAATTTTCTATATTTAAAAATAAAATGATCTTTCTATGTACTCAGAAAACATAATTATTTTCATTTTAGTTGTTTATGTGCGAATATAATGGAAAATTGTGCCAAGCTCGACCACAAATCATTAAAGTTTTTCTTCAGAAAATTGTTTATAAATATTTTAAAATATCTAAAAAAAAAAAAGATTTTATGCTTTTAAATATTTTGTGTACATTAGATCAAAATGTAGAACGTATGGTGGCAATTTGTATAATACGCCAAAAATAAATTCTTCCAGCTTCATCAGGGGCGATAAACTTGTATAAAGATTAAATAAATGTTGGCGTTATAGAAAATTTTGAGAAATTATTTATTTTTATTTTTTTTTTTCTAATTATTTGTTTAGATTTTTTCAAAATTAAAATATTTTTTTTTATCTTATAAATATTTTAGAATTAATTTTAGTAAAAATTGATTTATGTTTTGGAGTTGCCTAATAATAAGGAATTCAATTAAGTTTTAAATATAAAATGTCGATAATTTACATTCCCACGATGGAAATATTTTTTAGGGATTCTTTCTAAATTTTATTAGTAATTTTTAAAATAGTTTTTGAAAATATTTTAGTGAAATTTTTAAAAAAATAATTTTTATTTATAGCTAGCTAAATGGCAACGTTACACTTTTGATTTGTTCTTCATAAATAGTATTTTAACAATGACTTTCACTAACTTGACATCTAAATAAGTGTAATTGGCTGCATTGTAGTTACTTGTACGTAGATTCACATTTTTGCTGCATCATTTTTTATAAACACTTTTTTCGAGGAGTTATCGGTTATAAAAATGAAAAATGGTTGCAAATAATTTTTTCTTTATACTTTCGAGAGTGGGAGAGATTTCAAAAACGGGTCGATTTGGTTGCATGGGTAGTTTAAACTTTATGGATAATTTCGTATATAAAGCATACAAATCTCAGTGGCTATGTCTGGTTAAAGATTTATTGATTAATGGAAATTTATAGCTTTAAAAGATCAATTGTTTGGATTAATCAAATGTTGGTATAAACATTTTCATTTTTATAGCTATCAGGCGACCTTAGGCGTGTGAAGTTTATAATGTCAATATATATTTAACAACATTTTCTTTACGATATTTCTCAACCTTATTCTGTTAGTTAACTTTTCGTTAACTTTTCTTTTGTACTTCTGTTACTAAGCTTACCTAGGGGTAGGGGCTCTGTAGAAGTGATTTAAACTAAACTTAGTAATTTTAAACTAGAGTTTAGTCGTTAAACATAGGTCTCATTTTAAATACAGAGATTTGGCTATAATTAAACACAGTCGATCAAGTTGGTTCAAATTTTTACCCGCAAAGTTACAACTAGAAATATTATTAGTAATATTGTTTAACAAAACCTAAGGTAATAATTGATTATGATTAGATATGGCATTTCTAATTTCTCTAGGATAAAATTTAAAATAGAAAAATTAGGTTACTCTGAAATTATTTAATTTAATTTTTCTAAATTTATAGTTAATTGGTTATTGAAAATGTAAAGTTGTTTAAGTTAGAAAAATTATAATTAATTTATAGCATATATATTTATAATTGTTAGTTATATATATAGCCATTAACAAAGCATTAATAATGTTATTGAAAATCGTACTCAAATTAATTATATTAATAATAATATTCAATAGTTAACATTATAAAATATAGTGAATTAACATAAACTTTATGCATAAATTACTAAAAACCAATCTAAATTGGATGAATCGAATCTAAATATATAATAATATTTATGACCTAAAAAAAAGTTAGAATCCTCTCCAGCAGATTTTAGCTTATACTATGCACACAAAAGCACAAGCACTTAGATAAACAATATTTATACTAACACTAAACAGTCCTTTAACCTCTTACTAGTATGCTTTTTCACATTTAGTGTGATAACTAACATTTAAGTTTTTTTACACCATTACATTAAAAAAACCACAATTGCACACAACTAAAAACTTATTAATCCTTTCTACTACTAATACAATATTTATTATTATTATCCTTAATATAGAAAAAGGAAATTCAATGAATAATTAAATATTTTTTTTTCGAATAAATAATAAATATAATTTTTTTTTTTGTCTTTTTTTTCCTTTCTATCTCATCCTATTTTTATGTTTAATGAAAAATATCCAGGACATCATTATTTATTGTCACCAGTTTGGTATATGCAATGATATTGATTGTTGTTTGTATTGCATATGTTATAAGTGATGTAACAACACATCGATTACCAATTTTATATTATGAAGGATTTTTTACATATTTATATGGAGCCAGTATCCTTTTTTTACTTTACGTATTTTGCTTTTTGTTACAGGGTAAGTTAAAAATAAGATCGTTAATTAAAAAATGTTCATAAATTATTTTTTATATTTTTTATTTGTATATAGAAAGCAATTGCTGTAATGGTGGTAGTAAACCAAAACCACCACCAAAAGAGAAAAAACCAAAAAAGCAAAAACCAAAGAAACCGGATCCAACTGATTCCAAAGATGGAAAAGGTACTAGCAAGGATTCCGGAAAAGTTGGTAAACCAAGCCCTTTTCAGGTATGTAAATCAGGATAATTTAATTTTTTTTTTGGATTAGTATTTTTATAAAAAATAGTAGTTTTAAGTTTATATAAATGTACAATTTTTAGTATTTACGAACCGAAAAAGTTGAATATAAATATTTTATTTTAGGGGTTATGTATAAATGTTGGTTGAATGTTTAGAGAATTATTAATTTACAACAAAAAAAATTTACCCAAAAATACCAAAATTTTATTTAAGTGTTTACAAATAAATTAAAAAGGATGAATCCTTTATACGTTTTTTTTTATATAAATAATATTATAAATTATTTAAATTCAGTTTTAGCCATAAAATGCTTTAATGCTAATGAGTTTTTTTTATACTATTTTGTTAGCTTATAAAAAAGTGCTTAAATATATTTTTTTTTTAAATATATAATTTAAAATTCTTCAAGATTTCTTTTTTTTTTTTAACTTTTACTATAAAATTGTGGATTTGCTAAAGAAAATTTGTAATTTAAATTCTTATTGCAAAATTTGTTAATCAAAAATTATAATTTATGATCAATTCTGGTAGTTCTGATGGATAATCTGGTGGTCTTTGTAAATTGAACCACTAACAATAAATAATACAAAAAATTTACTGTGACACTACAATGTAGTTTGTAATAATTCAAAGTATTATATCAAATACAATGTAATTCAAGTTGAAATACTTTAGTGGAATTACTTGTGTTACGTTTAGAACATCAGTATATTTAGAACATGCAAATCAATTTACGTGAAGACTGTATTTACACAATTACTGTTTCATTTAGATGCCAAAACTTATTAAATTATAAAAATGATGAATTATTATTATCTGTTTATGCAGGTATGTGCAAAGAAATGAAATACTGTCAATATTTATTCATCAAATAATTCACAATAATAAAATAAAGTAAAATGTATTTCGTCATCATAGTTTAATTTACTTTAATTCAATTACTTTATGTAGCACAAGGTATTCATAAATACACCATTTCCAGGAAGCCATATAAATATTTTTATTCATAATTTTTGTAATGCAGTAAAGTAATTCATTACTTTTCATTAAAAAAATAACTGGATGTATTTAAATACTGAATTATCAACATTACTTTTATAAAAACTTTATGATATTTTAGTAAGGTGTAGAATAATCTATCTCTAAAAGAGTGTAACAAATTTCGATTATATTGACTTCCAGGTCATATTTGAAATTTTCAATACCATTAGGCTAGTTTAAAATCGCTTCAACTACATTTACTTAATTATGCAGAAGAAACAAATAAGTTTTTAAATTTAAAATTTGAGTGCAAAGATATTTACAAAACAATAAAGCAAGATTTGTCTAAAACTGAATGGCTTGAAGCCTTTTTCAGAATAACTTTGATTGATTTGATTTAGGACTATTTGTATAATTGAAAGCTGAAATCGTTTATACTAGCCTAAGGATATACCCAAGTTCATTCTTTCAATAATGCTCAAAATAAGATTAAAACCGAAAGGACAGTAAAAATTTATTTAACTAATTTTACTTAATTATTTTCATTATTCTGTTATGATAGTCATTTTTAATATAATTGAGCTTAAACTATAGACAAATTACAAGTCAAAATTCAAAATTTCAATTACTTGACTTTTGAAAGTTTATATGCAATTTTCTGTATATAGTACCAACGAACAAAAAAAAAAGGAATCTTGAAGTTTTTTATTCAATAATTTTGTAGAAAGATAATTCAAGCATTAAATAAATATAATTAATATTTAAATAAAATTAAGCACTTGTATAGAAATAGACAATAATTTTACTTGCCTACAATTTTCTTAACTTTTATTTTTTATTTTTGTTTTAAACCAACAATAATTTAAAAAATTTCTGTTGTATATTTACTCAAACATTAGCAACATAAAATTCACTAAAAATTTCCAAATATATTTTTTTGTTAAATTTACACACCGCAGCTTTTTAATTTTTAATACCTACAATTTTTTTATAATATTTAATTCATTTTTTATTATTTGCATAAATAATTTAAAAAAAACTAAAAACAATGCAAAACTAATACAAGAAAATATAAAAAAAAAAGAAAATATTAAGATACCTAAAACATAAATATGTATAACACTCTGTACAGGAGAAGTTTCCCAAAAAGAAACGTGACTTGGTCCGAGAACAATTATTACTTATTAGCCAGGTATGATGATTAATATTTAAAAAGCTAATAAAAAATTAATAAGCAAAAAAAACATGAAAAAAAAAATTAAATTGAGTGATGTTTTTTTTTTAAATATTTGATATTTTGACTAATATTTGTAATAAATATTGTTTAACTTTCTATATATATATATTTATATATATTGGAATTTGTATTGTTTTTGCCAAAGGACTATTAAATTTATAATTATGCTTTATATACTAACAAATGATGGATGGGTGTTTGAAAAAAAAGTAAATATATTTTGTTTTTGTTTTTTATAAAACTTCGTCTATAAACATTTTTGTGACAATATTTTAATGGGGACGGCTAACTTAAAAGTAGAAAGTATTATATTTTTTGTAATAAACTAGGTAAATAATTTGTAAATAGTAATTAACTCCAAATTATTATCGTGCACACTATCGTCCCAGTACTTGGTGGAATACACTCCAATTTAGAAAACCATTTTCGATTAATTTCCAGCAACATTTTGGCAAACCGAACAAATGCACTATCAATACTGACGAAAAGGACTTTTATCTTTTATTAACATTAATTTATTATTAACTTATATAGTTTCAGCTTTCCAAAATGATCTTTCCGAAGGCTGTGTCTCAAAAAATGAGATTCCAATATTAATTCTCTTAATGTACGATTTTTGATTATTCTATAATATCTTCTTAAAAAAATATTTGACAAATTGGTTTCTATGTAAACTATTTGTGATTAACACTAGCAAAATGTATATAGAAAGAGATCAAAACACATATAAAAGTTTTTATTTTGGAATTTAATCTCAAGATTTCAATATTAAATACCACAAGCTATAACAATAAAGTTTGTTATACTTGTTGTGGGATTTAATCTTGAATTATGAGATTAAATCCCATAATAAAAACGTTTACATGAGTTTTCGTCTTTTTCCATATAGTATTTGATTACACTCATATAGTTAGTAAAAACCGTCTATACAAATAAAAGATAGTAATGGATACTTAATAGTTTAGAGTTTAGATGAATGAAACGTTAGGGAATTGACAATTTTGATAGCCGACAAAACGAATTAGTTTCTTAATTACTTAATATAATTTTAAAAAAGACTTTTAATGCGATTTTTAACATTTTAAAAGAATTTTGCATACCCAATTATTTCTTTGACAATTTACTGGTAGACTGGTTTAAATTTGGAAGTATATAATTGAAGGAAAATAGGAAAATTGAAATATTTTTTATAGCACTATTCTTCAAAATGACAAATTATGATATCAAAATATTTCAAATCAATTTAATTACTATCAATTTAATATTATCGCTCTCATTAGAACTTACCATAATGTTACTTAATAATCTTAATTTAATAGTAACTTCATAATATGATTATGAAAACGTGAATGCTGTTTAAAATTAACTTTCCTAAAATTTTCCGAATTTTCGTTATGTTTTACATTTATGTCCATTGTAATTAAAAGAAAATTATCATTAATAACAAGGAAATATATAATTATTTCCTTGAAGGCATATAGACTTGTAAATCACTTGAAAATCCTTGCGGTCAACCCATAAAGATTATTAAAACTCACAGACATTTATAATTCAGAGATATCAATTTTATTTTAGAAGACCAATGCTACTTATTAGCGCTTAATTCTTAGTTAAAAACGTTGGCTGCCCTATTAACAAGATAATTTAAGAAATTGAATTGTTTCTATTTTTAAATTATCTTCAATTAGTTTATTAAATATAAAACTAATTTTAAAGTTTTGCATGATTTTAAATTGAATTTTTGCAACTAAATACATTTGCTAATTATTGTGTACTAAAAAATCTATAGTCCGATATGACCTAATCCAAATTTTAGTGTTAATTTTACCTAAAAAAACAAAGGTATTAAATTAATTTAAATGGAAGTAAATTTACAAATAATTGTTCTTTTGTCTATGTAAGTATAATTTTTATTTTGCTTCAAAATTGAATTTATTTTTAGCATGAATACGCGAGAAAATAATTGTGTTAAGATAATTATGATAAATAATATCCAATTTTATGTAATTGTGATTTTGCCATTTATGTTTTTTGTAAATATAGATTTGAACTTTTACTAAATGCATGTACTACAAAAAAAATTAATATAAAACATTATTAATGTGTGTCAAATTTGTGAATTTTAATTTGATTGGAATATAATTTTAAAAACTAACACCTAACGATATGCAAAAAAGAATAATTTTTAATCAAAAAATTTGAATTTGAAATAAATTCAAAACTCCTAAATTTATGCTAAAATTATTAATATTGAATATTTGATTGACTTGACTTTCGAAACGTTGATGAATATTTTATAATCAAAGTTTTATTTTGCCTATAAATATGCAATGTTATTAATTTAATATTAAATAATAATTTCTCCGAAAAATATGCAAAATATATTTTTTTTGTGAAATTTAATATTTTTTAGAACTGTAATAGAAAATTAGACAAACTGGGAAAATAATTATTGTGAAATAGAAGGAAAATCGTAAATAATAACTACAAGTAATAGCGCAGATTGACAGGATGAGGATGAGCTTGATTCTTGCTTAGCATGATCTTCATTCTTAAGTCATTTATGGATTGTAATTAATTAGTGAATATGATCGTGGCAATTCGTAATAGTTTTTATTTCTCGTGATACTGCGTGTGAGGAATATGATTAAACGACTTAGAGTCCTTTATCAAACTATGAAGTTTATTGTTTTAATTCGTAAAAACTTATTCGTGTAATTACTTTTTCCAAATACTTTTAGTAAGAACATTAAGATGAAGGAGTGTCTCTATCTAGTTTGGTGACAAGCAACAAACTAGAGACTATATAGCTTTTTAATGGCATTGGTTTAAGGATTCTATAGCCTTTCTAGATTCGGAGATTAAGCGGGAACAAACGGACGGATTAAGTCAAAATATTATGTACTAATATTATGTCACGTCGTAAAACAAAATCCGTCCAATACTCGGTTTTATTGGTGTTACAAAATATTTCTTTAGTGACTGATTTTTTACAACTGAACCGTACAACTTTACAAAACTGAGTTCTCAATATCAAAAATAAAAATCAAATACATACAAAATTATACAAAATTTTACACATATACATATACAAAATATTTGATAATTTTTCAGCATGATTGTATTGCACACATTTTGAATGTTGTTATGAATTTTATTAGAACATTTTCTTAAATTATAAAATTATATAATTAAATTGTAAAATAAAAATTTACAAATAATTTTTTTAATTAAATTTTTAAATAAATTTTAAGGATTCACAAGTAGAAGCCGAAGCAGCTCAAGCAACTCCGAAAAATATACGAAAACGTAAAACGACTCAAGGTGATCAAACTCATGGCAGTTTCTTTTTACGTGTTGGAGCAATTGGTATTATGAAAATTATGAATTAATCTTTTAAATTCTAAATTCATTATTTTTTAGCATTTGGATTGGGAGCTATGATTTATGTTGGTCTAGAATTTGGTTCATTCTTTGAAATTCCATTTACATCACAATGCCATCATATTTTAACTGGTGTTAATCCATTATTGCAAATGATTTTTACATTTATGCAAATGTATTTTATTTTTATGAATGCACGAGTAAGTAAAATTTAATTATTATTATTATTAAATTATAGTGTCCTTTAATATTATCCACAAAAAGAAAAACGCTTAAAATATCCTAATACATTTTTTATTTAAAAATTATTTAAAAATTTGAATCTTCATTTTCCTCTATACAAAATTTCATTTTCCTTTCGATAACTTTCCCATTTCAATTACTCTTATAAAATCTGTAAAAAAAAAAACAAACAAAATTTTGATTTTATATAAAAATTTCCAAATCCGTAAATTGCGCAGACCTCCCGGATCGCCTTGAATCCTTTACAGGTATGGTAAAAAAAAAATACGATCATAATATAAAAATTTTTTGGTATCAATCCTCGTTTAAAATTTACAAAATTAAAATCAATCAAAATTTTTGGCGAAATATTCAACAAATTATTTCATATTCTTTCCAGCTAAATATTCATCGTTTCAAAGTAGTGGCACGTTTTGGTTTAATGCATGTTGTTGCTACAAATATTTGTGTTTGGATTCGTACTCTGGTCAAAGAATCTCTTAATGAAATTACAATTTACCATCAACGTCGTGGAAAATTAGTAGAAGATTCACCAACTTTAGAACAAATCCGTCGTCATACTATGCGTCATGCTGGTGAAGTTATGAAAACTCATCTTGGTCCAAATTCTGAATTTGAAATATTAGAAACGGAACCATTAGAGAATTTACGACGTGATGATGGTCTGTTATCACGAATGGTCAAATCAACTGTAGAAAGTTTAACTAATGCATTCAATGGTGTTAATAATAATGATGATGATGATGATTTTGATTCATCACCATCAAGAAGATTATTTTTATCATCGACACCATCAACAACAACAACAACTGACGGTACAACAACAACAACAACAACAATGTTCTCAATTCCAAGTACAACAATTATGCAAAAATTCAAAAAATACATTTCATCAACAACTGCTGCAGCTGCAGCTTCTACAACATCAACAACAACCACAACAAGTACTACTGAAATGCCAACAACTTTATATCAAACATCACCAACAACTGAAGATTTATCAACAATTTCTAGTCCTGCTTCAAGCAGTATTGCAACATTATTTTCAACATTTAGTTCACCATCACCAGCAACAACAACAACAACCACCACAGAAAATGGTTTCATTTTGAATAATCTGTTTGGTGCAATGGAAAATAATTATCAAACATATTCGGAAATATCACATGATGAAACCTTCCCATTAGATCAATATGAAAATTTCAATAATATTTATCCGGCTGCATTATCATCAAATATTGGTGTATTGAATTCAACAGCTTGTGGTCGTATTGATATTATGGGTTCAATTGTTTATGATTCAGCACCATATTTATATCCATTTATTATTGAGTATTCATTGATCGGTGCTGTTGTTCTCTATGTAATGTGGAAGCATATTGGACGTTATCCAAAATATATGAACGAAGAGGATTTAGAACATCGTTTAGAAGTAATGTTATCTAGACGGGCTGTAGCAATGGCACAACAAGCACGTAGCGGTCGTGTTGATTGTGTTGGTTCATCTAAAGGTCTATTCTTTGGTCTGTTATTATTGGTTGGATCATTAATTTGTTTGATATTGTTCTTTGTATTGGTACGTCATCCGAAATTTTCATTATTAGCCATTTATTTGGCAGATGCTAGTCATTGTGGTTTAATGATATTTGCTATATTGGCAATTATTATTGGATTTATAAGGTAAAATTATTTTTAAATTTAATTATATAATATTAAATTAAATTAAATGATTCTTTTTTATGTTTTGCAGAGTGAAAAATTTAAAATTCCGTTGTGAGGAACAGAGCAATTTAAATGATATTTTATTACGTATTTCTGCTTTTGGATTATTTGTATATTCGGTATTTAGTATTATTGCTGGTTCATTAAAAGCATTAGAAAGTGATCCAAATCTTCTAGTCATGACCACCGGTATTGTTGCTGTGTTCCAAGTTGTATTACAATTATTATTTATTGCTGATGTATCACGTCGTCGTGTACATTTACCAGAACATGATCGTAGCAAACCAGGCCGACAAATTGTAACATTTTTATTAATTTGTAATGTATCAATGTTTGCTATTTATACATTTGAAGCACAGAAAGTTTTCTCGAATCCTGTAAGTATTATTGATTTATTTGTTCACTAATTTTTTTAATTACTTTCAAGGCTTCAAGTAGATTTATAATTTCCATAGTAAACACTTTTTGATGGAACATAGTTTCAAATTTATTGATAGTTTATGAATTATAATCCACTTTAAAGGTTCACTTCTATATAATAAATTCAATCTGTGAAAACAAAATGATTCTGACGTTTATGAGTTACCGAAATATTGTCCCATCCGGCACGTACATAAAGTTTAAAAGCGCTAAATAAACGTCACTTTCGAAAAGTATTTCTTATTAAATAACATTCTCGATATTGAATCATTTTGCAATCTAAATTAAATTATATTTGAGTATCTTTTGAGAATAATTTTGAGTGAAATTTTATTCAGATGAATTTTGACTAAAAATTAATTATTTTATAATCAATTTTAATTTTTATATAATATTTTAAATAGAACATTAACTATAAATACAATTTATAATTTTTTTTGATTCATTATTTATTTAATTTTTATTCTAGGTCCAACTAGATTTCTATGGATTTGTTCCATGGTCAATAATTCAACGTATTACATTGCCATTATGTATTTTCCATCGATTCCATAGCGCTGTAACACTAGCTGAAATCTGGAAAACCACTTACAAAGCACGTTTGGAGTAAATTTGGCAACACCGGTTTTATATAAATAAAACATGAAAGATAAATATTTATAAAAAAAAAAAATACAATGAAAAAGTAATTACAAAAATACAAAAAAAAAATAAAAATGTAAATTAAAAAATGAGTGAAATTTCAGCTCAGAAATGATCGAATAGTTTACATTATAAAATCCTATAATTTTGAGTTTTTTTTTTTAATTATTTTTTTTTTTAATTACAAAACTTAATTAATTTCATATTTACATAATTAAATTATTATATAAAAGAAAATTGTTAAAAAACTATAATTTATTTAAAAAAACCATCAACAAATATTTAAGGAAATTGTATGAAAATTGAAAAAAAATAAAATAAAAATGAAATGAAAATGAAATTGTAAAAGCACAGGTTAAAAAATATTAAATTAAAGAGAAAAATATTAAAAAAATTCAAATTAAATATTGAAAATATTATGTAATTAAAGTATATAAAAATTGTTTAGAAATCTTATATATATATAAAAAATGATTTATTTAGCAAACATATAAAAAACTCAATGGTTAAAAAAGCTATAAAAAATATAAAAAAAACTGAATCTAATCAAATAAATTCCCTATAAAAATGAGTAACTTTTATTATAAAATTTGTAAAATATTTTAAATTCAGTTTTTATAAAAAATAATTATATGAAAAATATTATATGAAAAAAACATAATTAATGTAAAAAAAAAACCAAAAATATATAAAATTTTAAACATGGACGATTTTATTGAAAGTTTTAACGGAAAATTATTGACTTTTTCTTTTAGTTTAAAAAGAATCATTTTTAATGTTTATAAATGAAATTAGAAAATTAAAAATTTATTTTATAATTTGTTTTTGTTTTATTTATTTTTTATTAATTTATTAATTTTTTTTATTAATTTATATATAAATTTCGCATTATATAAACAATTTAGATGATGGCTAAAATCATAACTAAAAAAATTAAGCAGCAGCGAATAAAAATATATTTAAACAACCAAACCTGAAAAGAAGAAAATTAAAAAAAAAAAAAAAAAAAAAAGTAAATATAAAAAAGAAATCGTAAATTAGGATAATTATTATAAAATTATAAAAATATTTAAACAAATATTTATTCATATAAAAAACCAACAAAAAATTAAAAATATATTAAATAAATTCTCTACTTGTTCCCATAAAAAAATAATAATAAAAAACAAATAAAATAAAATAAAATAAAATAAAACTTTGTACTAAATGTTAGAATTTAAAACCAAAAAAAAATACAATTTATTATAAATGGATATAAAAATTATTATATTATTAAAATATTATATTATTAAAAAAAGAAAAATTATATTAAAAAATAAATTATACAGAAATAAATTTAAAAATCGAACCACAATTACGCATTTATTAAAAATTACAAAAAAAGAAGTTAAAAAAATTAATAATTATTAAACAAAAATAATAAAATGAAAAAATATATTAAAATTAAAATTAAATTTTACTTTTTATTATTAAAAAAAAATGACTCAATTTTCCAAATAAATCAAATCAGTCGCAAAACAATAATATTCAGTCGAATGACAGAGATCGCGTAGTTTTGACATATTGAAATGTCAAATGAACAACGAAAATATGTTAATAAATTTATATTGTACGTCAAAATTTGGAAAATTAGAAAGTTTGGGTTTATGTATCCAAAGCGAATTTTAAACACACGCCAACAGATTGAAATTACTTTTGACAGACGTCATTTTAGAGAGATCAGTGTTTTATAGAGTTTGAGCTTATTCATAATTTTATGAAAATTATAATTTAATTTTCTATATTTAATTTTTCAAATTAGCACGATCGTCATTTTAATTAAATATGTCAACTTATTTGACATATTTATAATTAATTTCATTGGATCCAACTAAAATTGGTTCCAAATTTTAAATTGATTCACAATTTTAAATTCATTCTCTTATACTTTCAAAGAATACTGCTTGATTTTTGTGCAATATTTTGACCTGGTTAAAGCTTTTTCCAGACCATATCATTATTTTTTTTACTACAAGCCTAAAAATTATTTTTCATTAATTGCTATTTGGGTAACAAATTAAAATTAATAATTTCAATTATTTTTCAAATTCTTCTGTTTATTTTGTTGATTTTCAATACCAATTTAAATATTACAAAGTCCATGATATTAGAATAATCTAATAAAAATTATAATTAAGTAAAATATATATAAAAAAAAAACTTCTCTTTCTACTTTTTACTAGTTTTAGAGCATTTAACCAAAATAATATAATAATAATAAGAAAAATTAATATTTAATAAATATTCATTGTAGTAATTAAAATCATTACATAACAATTCACAAATTCACCCTTTATACAAAAATCAACAAAAAAAAAAATGAAACACAAACGAAACAACAACCAAAATTTATTAAAAAAAAGAAAAAACAGACTTTAAAAAATATAAAAAATAATTTTGAAAGAAAAAAAGTAAATATAAAACAAAATTTATAATTGAAAAATTAAAATAAAATAAAATAAAATTATTGCTTAATTAGGCGATTAAATCGAGAAAGTAATTTTTTTGTACTTATATACTTTTTTATAAATTTTCTTAAGATTTTAGAGTGTAATTCAAAGAATTAAACAAAATATAAACAAAAAAATATTGAAATAAATAAATAAGTTAAAAATATATAAATATTTAAAAAAAAAATTGGAAAAATTTATTTAAAAAAAAAAATGATATTCAAATCGAAATTACAAAATAAACTTAAAGAAAATTCAACAATTTTTTTTTTATTTTTATAATTTCAATCGAAAAGAGGATACGAAAAATCAATTAAATGTCAAAAACGTGAAGTCGGATGTCAATCGAACAGAGTTAGATGTCATAAAGAATTTGGTATTAACAAGTATTTTAGAACCATGATAATTACTAAACAGATGATGAATATATACGTCAAGGACTTATATTTACTAATATTGTTGATACGTTTCAATTTTCAATCAGTTTTCAAAAATTGAACGTTTCTTCCCATTCACTTTACACGTAGTGATGTCGGCCATTTTGACACTTTAATCCAATATAATATTAACAAAACTATCACAATAAAATGTCAATAAAATTCAGCATTTTTGGTTTAAAATCAGATCCGTCATAAAATAAGCTGCGACTGACTACATAAATTCGTAAGGAATTTTTGATAAATTGTACTTAAAAATTAAGAAAACTTTATTGAATTTTCTTTTTTAGAAAAATCATTATTGATAAATTTATTTAAGATAAAGATTTGAAATCATAAATTTTGAAATTGTTTTTTCTTTTTTTTTTTTTATATATAAATCTATTGTGTTTTTGCATATTTAAGTAAAAGTAATAAACAAATAAATATAAAAAATAAAATATTAAATAAAATATTAATTAAAAAATTGAAAATTGTAAGTCTTTGTGAAAACCCACCTAAGTTTTATTAATTCTTTTATAAATGTGTTAATATGGAGAAAAAAAAACTACACATATACACACACAAAATTTTTATACACAAAATTTTCGAAGAGAAAAATGAAAATTCATTAAATAGAAATTAAAAAAAATAAAATTTTAAAATCTTTTACATAAAAGTACCAAAATAATAAATAAAATGTAACCAACACTGTCCAAAATTTCCACAAAATATAAAAAAAAATCGTCCTTTTTTTAAGAATCTTTTTTCCTTATACACAGAAAACAAAAAAAAAATGTATTTATTAAATTTTAAATTTTTTAAATATAATTTTCATTAGAAATTTGAATTTTTGTAGATAAAACATAAAAAAGAATTTATGCTTTTTCAATAGTAATTATAAATTACATGGCAAATGTGCAATATAACAATTTTCATTAGCAGAAAAATTAATATATATTATAATAATTAATTAAACTTTCTTGTAGAAAATCCATTAAAAAATATATATTATAATTATTATAATTAAATAATTAATTAATTATTTATCAAAAATTTTTAATTTATATAGTTTTTTAAAAAAAATGTAGAAATTTTAAACAAATAATAACCAAAAATATAAAAAATTTCAATTATTTAATATTTAAAACCAAGAAAATCAGACATTCTTTAAAATTTGAATACCAAATTTTCTAATGGCTTTTAAAATCTTAATCAAAATTATATAAATTTTATTAATTTATATAATTTTCCATTAAAATTAAATTCTACATTTTAGTATATTTTGTCAATTTTCTTTATACGATTTTGTTTGTTTGTTTGATGTTTTTCTCACTTTTAGTTTAATTTTTAATCAACTTTTCACTTTTCATATAAATTATCTAATATAAAATAAATTTTTAAATATTAACGTACTGAATAATTTTTAATTAATTTAAATTATAAAAACGAATATAATTAATTCGATTTCTATTTTAAATAATTTAAATAATTTTAAATTAATTTTAAAAGAAAGTAAAAAAAATAAAAAATATTTATAAATAAAACTAACAATAAAATACGTTTTTAAAAAATTAATAATTAAAATTAAATTTTAAATAAAGAATTTAAAAATTATATTATATATATTTATATTTAGTTTTGTATATTAATAAAAATTTCAAAATTAAATAATTTTAAAATCCTATAACAAACTAAATTCAAATATTTGTAATTATATTATATACAGATTTTAATTTAAGGAAAATTAATTATATTGCATAAAAGAATTTATTATATGTTTCTTTTTATGATTTATGGACAAAAATATAATTTTATAAAATATTAAAAACTAAAAACAAAAAAAAATTAAGACCAACATATATAAAAAAACTAAATAAAACCAAAAAAAAAGAAATGAATTTTACAGAAAAATACAAAAATATTATAATATTTAAAAGAAAATTTTATTAAAAATAACAACCAAAAACAAAACAGCATTAAATAAATTTACATAAAAGTTCTCATTATTATTATAAATATATATATACAAAAAACATATAATAAAAAATAAAAATAATAAAAAATTAAATATTATACACTGCCGAATAAAATTAAAATTAATAAATAAAAAGAATTAAAAAAAATTAAAAAAATAATATTAAAAACTTGCAACAGAA
Source organism: Rhamphomyia laevipes (assembly GCA_963920725.1). NCBI lineage: Eukaryota > Metazoa > Arthropoda > Insecta > Diptera > Empididae > Rhamphomyia > Rhamphomyia laevipes. Next base: position 57,102,877 of record OY987256.1, read on the forward strand.
ATCGTTCAAGCGAGCATTAGAAATGATAATATTTTGAGTTGAATTTGATAAAAAAAAGCATAAACATAACAACATAAAAATTAATTGAAATTGAAAAAACATAGAAAAACAACATTAAAAAAAGCAAGAAAAATTTTAAAAATAAAAAAAATATGTAACACTGACACACAAACAACACAATATTTTGTATCTTAAATAATTATGTATTTATGTTAAAATATGGAAAAGTATATATTAAAAAAAAAATATAAAAAAAAAAATATTTAAAAAAAAAAATAAACTACAGTAAGGAAAAATCATATTAATAAAAAAAAAATAATAAACTTAAAAAATTATATGGAAAGAGAAAAAATAAAGTAAAAAAAAAATGAAATTGAATAAAACAGAAGAAAAATATATAAAATTATATTAAAAATATATATTAAAAAAAGAAAATGCAAACAGTAAATAATTATATTTAAAAATCTATTATATATGGAAAAATAATGAAAAATAAAATAATTTTAATTCAAAAATAGAAAATTATTTTAATTAAATGAAACAAGAAAATTTAATCAGGAAGAAAATATTGAAAATGTACACGAGAAATTAAATTAACTGCGAGAAAATTAAATTATCTAAACATTAACTGCGGAATTGATTTTACTAAACTGATACCATCATTCAATTCGAAAACTAAGGTTCCATCTTGAAGTTTTTAGACATATTCTACCACAAATACTCAGATTTATAATCAGGGAATAGTCAGGGTAATTAAAAGACTTAATACTCAGGGTAATTAAGATAATATTTTATTCGCCAGGCTTTACAATTCCGTGTTATTTGTTAACATAAAATAAAATACTGTAATTTTAAACATACAAATTCATATCAATCTATTTGAAGTTTATCAAATACGAATCTTTAAATAAAGTAACCTATAAATTTGATAGATTTAATTGATATATGAACTATTTCCAGTCCCAGATATGAACTAGTAATTCCGTAACAATATATTATATGGGTTTGATATGCTACAGTGAGAAAAAAGATGGTCGACTATAACTAAGCCTTTTAATAAAGTTTCAGTGCCCATTCGTTAACGAAAGTATGTGCCCATTCGTTAACGAACCAAATATTTAAATATTATATATACACAAGTAGTGGTAGATAGCTGGAAAAGGAAAAGGTCAGTTCTGGAAAATACGAAAGAGGCAAGGTATTCTTTACTAAAAAGTACTTTCTGTATACTTATTATTATTTTATTTTTTAAATTAAAGGACTTATTCTCTTATATTCTTGCCTTATTCCACTAGAACAATTCTATATTGCATAATTCCACTAGACACAATTTCGCTAGGTATAATTCTGCTGGACACAATTTAATTTGACATAATTACATTTGGAAACAGTTTAAAATTCTGATATCGTATTAAATAAAACGAATAAAATTAAATGTTTGCATCATCATTGCTGATTTGTTTAAAAATGCGAGGCTACATTAAATATAATGTTGAGTACTCTTCTATTCAGATTTTAAATAAAAAACATAGCTAAATAATACAGAAATCGAAAAAAACGTGGTCGATGAACGAGAAAAACGAAAAAGAACACCTCTTAAAACTATCATGTAGGGACATGGATAAAGCTACACCTGTAAAACTGACAGAACAGCGCGAATCATACACGACTGGGAATTTAATACATGTAATCATTTCGTAGCTGTACGTATTTAACTTCCACTTTATAGAACTAAACGATCCAGCCAATAAACGGCCTACGGAAATCGTACACTCTCTTAACGCTACAAGTTTGATCAAAAATAACGGCATCCATGCTAGGGTTCAAGAGAATGTGTGGTATCAAAACTTCGCTAAAGCATTATTTGGTGTTCTGGACATTATTTGGGACTCACTACTCGAACCAATTGTAAATAAAATTATTATTTAAGTTAATATTTTTCGTAAATTCATTTAACATCTTCTCATCATACCAGATGCCATTACGGATCGGCATTTAATCTGTTTATAAAAATGTTAATTTTTCTCAAAGAGTTGAATGAATTATAATGATTTTTTTAGGTAACCAATTTCATTTGATTTAAATATCTAAAACTATAATAATAATTTATCTATTCCTTTCGAAAAAAAAAAAATACAAACACTAAAATTAAAAAAAAAATAAAAAGATCAAAAACAAAATTACAGGGCGGAATAAAACCATTTCAACCGCTCATATTTTAATTTTTTGTAGTGACTGTGCGATATGATCGGCAAAGCTTTTACAAAAAAAAATATATAATATCTAAATAGGCTATCGGCAATATTGGTGGTATTTTGGCACTCGACATAAAAATTATCACGCGTACAATAGCATCAAAATTTTTACAAAGTAGCGCCTCAAAAACTTTTCATATTTCACAAACCTTTTAAGTAAAAAATGATTCATTTATTTTGGATATTAGAATAAAAAAATATAATTATAGTATATTAGCGATGATGTCCTTTTATTTAGGACGTTTCCAAGTAATCATTATAAAATAATTTATTTGAAATTTAAATTTGAATTGGTAAGGCGTACGACTAGTAATAATGTCTGTAACCTTCCGGCCAATATTCAATATTATTTTAAATTCCATAAATTTATTACTTTTGAATATTTTGGTTAACTAATTTGAATATATTTATGTATACTTAGCGGCGTTTTTTTTTTAATGTATCTTTCGTTATTTAATTGAAGACCTGAGATAATAATTTCAAGAAAAAAGATATAAACAATTTTTTTTTATGATGTTACTAAAATTTGGGATGAGGCGTTATTAATTAAACTTATGAATTATGGATTGAATTTTTCAAAAATTTGATATTAAATATTCTTAAATATGGTTTCATTTTGTATAATATTATTTTTATTTTATGTAAAATTAAATGATTTTTTGAATCAAGATTTTAGAATATCATTTTTTTATTTTCTAAGAGTTTTATATAAAATTTAACAGAGAAACGTATCAGAGGATTTTGTAATTGATGACAATATTAGATTAGAACTGACGATAATGAGGTGTGAAAATAAAATTCTTGGTGGTATAATTAAAGGTGTTAAAATTGAAACAATTTAAATATAAATTTTATAGCCTTAAGTTTGATATGAAGATAAAAATTTATGAATGTTTTCAATTCATTCTGAGAAATTGACCGGAATTATAAGATTTCTATAAAAAAAATTATTTAAATTACTCTTTGGTATCATTATAATCAATGAATATTTTTGTATTAATTTTAAATTCGATTTTGCATTGAATGTTAAACAAAGTTTAAAAATTTGGATCATTTTTTAAAAGTAATTATCGATGAAACGAGTAACTTAAAATGGTTTTTCGTTTGAAATCTAACTAGCTATCGTTTAAATACTTTTAGGAGACGAAATTCTAGTTTCATTAGTTCTAAATTCAATTTTGAGATATACTTAAAAATCTTAGATAGCATAACATTTCATCGATTTGCCCTTATAAAATATACTCATCAAGAGGAAATATGTAAAAGGGAACGATTTGTTAGAAGATATTTCATTTTTGTAGTAGATTTTTCCCAGAGCCGGAATTGTTAAATAGTTTTTATGAAATTTCACGTACGGAATTCGTCTTGAAGTTAATTTTTTTAGAAGTATAATACTACATGACCGGAAACTGCTTAATCGGAAAGCATGCGGTCATTCTGAAATTGATTATTAAGGAAAATCTGAAAGAACTGCAAATAACAGAGAGAAGAGGAAATCCTTGTGCCCTCAGCACTAGCGAGTATAAGAAAATGCTACTTAGAGCAAAAGTTTTTATCTAAATTCGATGAAAAATCGAGAATCGCAATCAGAATGATTTAAAATTACGTGGAATCATTCGAGCTTTTTTTAGAAACTCAGGACCCAGAGGTTCATAGTTTTTCAGTCAGCAGTACTGCTGTGCTAAGGACTCTCGGCTGATAAACATATCCTAAGGCCGCTCTTTAATATAACCTTATCTGTTATTATACAGTAAATTGAATTTCATTTAATAATTTAGTGGTACCTAAAGAATTATTGAAGTTACTTTTTATTAATAATTATTGGAAAAATATTTATACGATTAATAAGACGACTGCAAAAAAAAAGATTATGAAAATAATTAATATTTATTTAAAAAAAATTAACTTTAATTTATTACAATCATTAAAAATTTACAATAATTTCTTTTTTAACAACAATTTAAATTCATTTTAAAAAATTAAATAATATATAAATTACTTAGCCTTTATATATAATAGAAATGAAACGCTTTTTAAGAAGCTATAATATTATACAAGTAAATTATCAATAAAAGAACAAACATTAATAATAATTTTATGAGTTCAACTCTCTGAAAAATTCGATATTATAATTTTTTTCCATTCTAATAATCTCTTCTTATGTGCCGAAAAGAAAACGCGTTTATTAAGTAAATTTGATTTATATTCTAATGACCCCATGATTGGGATGTCCACCAATTATTATTATTATCATTATTATTTTTAATTGATGATTGATAATTTCCTAAACCTCCAATTGGATTGTATGAATGTTGTGGACTTGCTGTTTCAAAACTAATACCATTATGCTGATTATAAATGTAAGCTTTTGGTAAATTTGTAATTGGAACTTTTTGTGTTGTATACATTACAGATGTTGGAATTGATGCTTTCTGAATTGGTGGTAAATAAGTTTTCACATTAACAGCATTAACTGGTATTGATACTTGTGATTTGAGATTTGTATTTGGATTGTAATTACCAATTGTTGTTAATTGTTTATAATTTGTAATTGGTACAGTTGGACTGCCAGATAAAATATTTTTCGGTCCATAAATATTTTGCCGGATATCACAAATTGTATTTTCAATTAATGCATTTAATGGTGCTGTATAAATACGGAAATTAACATCATTAAAATCTAATTCAGATAATAAAAATACTGGCATCCGATCCGATAATACCCAAACATTTTGATTTTCATCAATTTTAACATCAGCTGGAAATACTAAACCAACATCATCACGATCAACAATTCCATGAAATTGTGGTGAATATGGCATAGATGAATGCCAACATCCTATAGCATTTTGATCAATTAAATTAAATAATTCGACACCATCTTCACTCATGACATGTGATGTTGTATGACTATTTGGTCCACGTTCTTCTAAATGTACAAAATCATGAAAACTATCTTCAACACGGGTCGAATCACGTAATATTCTTGTCGAGACAGCAAATTCGCGATGACTAGCTAATGGACTGAAATACATTATCCGATAACCATCAGACCGAATTGGTGACAATGCCATACCAAAAATACCTTCTTCACCCCATTGGAAATTCAAACCGGCTACATTATAATCACCTCTCAATGGATCTGGGAAAAAGAAACTATGTGCTGAAAAACGCCATGATTTATTCTGTTCCCATGAATATGTAATCAAACCATAGCCTAATTCATCTGAGAAATATGCAAAGGCATCATCACAAGTTTTACCAATATCAACAGCAATATTAGCAATAAATGTATTAGCATTTGTATCATCAGCATTTAATTCATAACGACGAATTCTTGTATTTGTTGATAAATCAAATACATTGACAGCATATGGACAGGGATTTGTAGTTGTATTACCAATACCTAAAGTACCAGTATCTAATACCCAAAGACGACCACATTCATCAGCTTTGATACGATATGCTGTTGTAATACTATTAGCACAATCACCAGCTGTATTACTACGCCAATCTGGATATGGTATTAATTCGGGTGAACCAGATAGACTGTGATCCATATTGATGTAAGTTAGGGTAGCTGGAATACCTGTAATTATATAGAAGAAAGTATTTTATAGATTATTAGTTTTACTATAAAAATGAACTTTTCACAGTCAAAATATCTAAATTTACTTGTAAGGGGTCGAAATTATATGTAAATTCTGCATATAAATCCTAATAAGGCCATAAATTTGAAGTAATAGACTTCTTTAATGTAATATTTAACATGTAATTATCTAAATATTCAAATTTTTCGGAAAATTACTTTGAAATATCAATAATTTTCTTCATTAATTTATTTACATTTCCACGTTTTTTTATATTATTTCTTAAATTATCATTTTAATAGCATCGACAGGTAAATTATAACAATATTATCTCAACATATCTGCAGGCTATTTTTTAATGAACTCTTAAAATTTTAAATAAACATGTTAATAAGTATTTATATATTTGAAAAAAATTTGCTTTTCATAAAAGTTTACATTATACAAATTTGCATTTTCGGTCTCCTCAGCTTGTTTTAAAAGCATTACTTTATTAAAAACAAACAATATAATAATTTTTACATAGATTATCTTTAAATTTTATTCAACTGTCTTAGCTCATTGTCCAATTAGTTTGTACTGTACTATAATATTGAAGTCATTATTATACCCACCCATTAAATTATATAGTAAACTATCGAACCGGTTCACTTCCTTATTGATAATTTGTTTTTATGCTAAAAAAATAAATACTAATTTGCAGAAATTATAATATTGTACAGAAATAAAAGACTTTGAATTATGCAAATTTTTATGGAGTTTACTTTTGGTAGAAAAAGTTCAAATACACCGGGATAATTTACTTCAAGATTTATATTGTAAAAATTTGAATTAACTGATTCTTTAAGATAAATTATACTATATTTATCATGTTAAATGTTTGTTAAAAGAAGTATAATTATTAAAATTTGTGGCTTCCTATATTTTTTTGTGAATAATTACATGAAAATTTTAATTGAAAACTAATTAAAACTTTCTTTTGTAAACTTGTTTAATGTTTGCAACATTGTTTAAAAAAGATTAATAGTTTTTATTTTCAAAGTTTTTATATGCTAATTTAAATAATTATGATTGTAATTATTATGGTAAATATATGTAGTTTTAATAGTAATTTTTATGATTACGATCTTTAATCCTTCATTACTATAATTAATTTGTAGTTTTTTCATAACTTGTAATCCAGCCATTTCTGTGAATGAACTTCTATGGCAATCCATACCATTAAAATGTATTTTGATCAATTATTTACTTAATCTAGAGATGTATACACCGAAATCAATTTTGGATCATTTCATACATCAATTTTTCTTTTATAATGATTTTACTATGGAATGAAACCATAAATAGGCCATAGGAAAAATGCATATTGGAAGCATATTTTTTGAGATACAACCTTCGGATGGATCATTTTGGAGAGCTGGAACTACATACAATAATAATAAATAAATTAATAAAATTGTAAATGATCTTTCACAACTGTACCAATAAAAATGATGCACTATTTTCTGTAATTATGTAAGATTCTGGCTGCTAAAAACTGTATTGATACACTATCTAACGATATTTTTTGAAAATGACTTAGATAACTCAAAACTAGCGAGTTTTTTAAACTTTTTTAAAAAATACATCAAAAATACTGTAAGTGCTATTGTAATTAAACTTCTTATGGGTTCTAATCCATAAAATTATAGCTTCTTAGTGATGAAACAATAATAATCACGGAGTTTATAGTGTATATTATAGTCTTAATCTCTTCGATGCCAGCAAATTATAATCTAAATTCTAAATTATTATTTTTTCTCGGAAGTCATTTTAAAATATAAAATATCTTAAAATAATTATTATTAAATTCATTACATATTCTTAATTACGTCATGAATTTTATGATGGGCTTGGTGTTTTTGTTTTTCAATAATGATGTAATGATTACTTATGATGTAATTTACTTGTATTATTATTAAATATGAAAATTTTATATTGAAAAAATTAAAAACATTAAATTTACATGCAATTGCAATGAACTAACTCTTTGTAAACAATCTTTTTGCATCTATTTTAAGTTAAGATAGGCTGTGCACGACAAATACAGATAAAAAAAATGAAGGAACATATGCGAATAGCTCGCAGAATTCGAAAATAATCTGTTAATTCAATATTTTAATAGCTAAAAGTCTATTACATTATGAATTGTAATAAAACTCATAGCATTGCCTTATATATTACCAATATAATTAAAAACAATTAAATTATTTCCTATGGTTTCAGTAATTTGGTCTAGAATTCAATATTACATTTAGCAATATAAATCCCAAAGAATTAATTACAACTAAAAATAGAGGAGTTATTTTAGTTTAAAAGTAATTAAAAACTTAAATATATTACATTGTAAGTTTCACATTAAAAAACTAATTACATAACATATAATAAAAACGTAAATAATGTAATTACGAAATAAATCATTTTTAACTAACTAATTTATAAATATTTGATCAGTTAATTAAATCAATTGAATTAATTAATATAAATCAATATTGAATTATTCCTATTGGTAACCCAGTTAATCATTAAGCATACACTATGTCTGATGTACACGATAAGCTTAATTCAAATATAAAACAATCACTTTAGCTAAAACACGCCAATTAAATTATCACCTCTAAAAACGTAATAAAAAAACTAAAACAATTTATTATTTAACTATTAAATTTAAATTGGCTATAGTCAAAAAAAAAATTTTACAATATAAAAAATTCAAAATTTAGACTCATTAATTCTCAATAAATCTGTATTGCTACAGGCCGCAGGCTATTTCAAATTTGTCTTAATTTATATACAATAGAATTATTGTCGGTTGTAAGTAATCAATGTCATAAAATTTTATTTACTGTTGTTTTTAGTAATTTATAGTAGTACCAAAGCCAATTTGTAGTAAATTAGATTAAAACAAATTTGTAGAGAATTTTTTTGATATTTGAAATTTATGTATTTATGCACAAAGTGTTGAATATGCTGTTTTGAACCCTTGTAGAAGAATATTGGAAAAAAAAATAAAGACAAATATGAATATCAGTTTTGTAGTTATAGAACAGAATATAAAAAACTATAAAAGCTATGAACTTACTGACTAACTTCGGATTGGACTCTTTTTTATAGTTTAAATTTGAGCAAAAGTTTTTTCACTATTCCGAATTTACTATAATTAGGGTTGGCAATTAAAATTTTTATAATTCAATTTTTTTATTGATTTTTCTTTTATTAACCTTGCATTTCTTTTCGTTAATTTTTATTTTCAGGGTGTAGTTCACACATTTATACGTCTATGACGATACGAATTATTCAAATTGAAGAATTTAAATTTGAGTGATTCTAATTCATATAAACCCCAATTTTGGTAACTTTCAATTATCAATTATTTTATTATAAAGATAATAAAAAAAGTCACCGATCAGTACTGAAAAGTACAATAGTTCTACCATAAAAATAATTCACCATTATTGCTAACATTGGTGCGTAAACGACCCGGATATTCTTTGTAATTTTTTTTTTATTTTAAATTATGGAGTTTAGTAATTTTTGACTGTAAAATTCTACGGAAAACTATTTGAAATAAGTTGGTTTTGATTTAACGCAACATTTAGGAATGGACCTTCACGTTAGGTATTAAAGGGTTAAAATATTATTTTGTAGAGTTTATATTTCGAATACCTTTTCAATTTTATAAGTGTCTCTAAATCAATCTTACGCGTGTATAATTTTATTCATTAAACTATCAAAATTGTTAAAAATTAGCTTTATTGATTTTATTGAAATAAATTTCAGAGCCATAACTCTTAAGTAGCTTAGCTAGCTAATTCTTCATTAATATAATGAAATGAGATAAATATATTTCACTTTAATAGTGAAATGAAGCCAGGAAAATTTCTTAATTTAATAGATTTATTTACTGATTTTATCTTGCCTTAAAATTTTAATATGTTTATTGTTTTACACATTTTTCCATTCAACTTGAAAGCATCTCTCTAACTTCCTGCATATGGACTTGAAAAACTTACACTTTCTATATTAACGAAAACATTTTTATATTATCTCATTATATCCATCAATTTTATAATAATATTCATATCAACCATAAATGTTCAAAAAAAAAAAAACAATCATTTTAATTTTCCCTATTAAATTTTGTATAGCTTGTGCCAATGCACGATTCACTCCAGGTACAATACAGAGTTCAAAATACTCAAAACAAACAAAATATTATTATTTTTTATATTCCTGATCATAATCTGCGATGCATATAGTAAGTTATGAACAAACGTTTTTTTTTTTTTCAAACTATCAGACTTTATGTAACACTCATAGTGAAAAACAAGTGAACTACAAAGCTCATATAAATTCTATTAACCAATATAAATAATCTTGAACGATTAACCTGTAAATAATTCGTTTTCAAGAATCGTGACTTAAATGTCCCAAAAAAAGAAAAAAACTGAAATAGTAAATCGTTTTGTTGTTATTCGACATTAAATCCCGAGAATTTTATTAAGCTACTTGAACTAATCTCATAAAAAATAATAATATGTTTATTAAAAATGTTATGGTTACGTGCATATTATTGTTTTTATGCTGTGACAGCTCTTTTGACATGATTTTAACACTATGAATTATTGAAAATTATTATATATATTTGTTAATTTATAGAATTATATTTAAATATTGAATTATGGTGATTTATTAAAAATATAAATATTTTGCAATTTAAAATAAATGTTTCCAAGTATTTCCAAAGATTTTACATTTTTTATTGCATGACATAAAATATTCTTTTTAAATATTTTTATATATTTGCAAGCGATAATTAGAGCATTTTACAGTGAATTAAAATATTTATATCATAAATATTACAATTTTCATGAATTAGATTATATAATTATGATTTTCAAATGCGATAAAATGAAATAAGTTTTTTAGATAAAAGATTTATTAATATTTTCTTACCACGATTTTACTTTCATTTCAAAATTTTATATAAATTGCAAATTTACGATTTTTCATGTAAAATTTTTTTACATAACGACATCAGTAATAAATTTCGTTAAAAAATATTTTTCTTATACAGTTTTTTTGAAGGTGATTTTTCAATTAAACCACCATTCATTTTCCATAAATATTTATATTGAAAATTTATTAAACCTAAGAAAATTTTTAATATATGCGCATTTTCTGTGGATTTGTTGTGGTTTTCATGTGAAAGTTTTGTAAATAGGGAATTTTACTATCGTTAAAAATGAAAAATTGTTATTCGTACGTAAGAAATATTTCATTAATTAAAATTGTTAAATTGATCTTTGTATTATAGATATAAATATTATTATCAACATAAATCACAACATATTTATTTTCATTATATAATTAAAATTTAAATTATATGGAAAATTTCTCACAATTTAGAGTATATATAGTAAAATGAATGAATTTGCATTTATTTTGCGGTTAATATTAATTTTCAATAATTTATTTATTTTTTAGCATATTATAAATGATTAAAATTATTGAATATTTGAAAAATATCTTCAGTTTTTCTTAGAAAATTTAGTTAAAATGGACGCATTCATTGAAATTTAATATAATTATATGAAAATTAATGAAAATTACAAGTAATTATTGTAAAATTGGAAGTATTTTCATAAATAAATTTTAGATTAGTATTCAAACGATGAAATTAATTAATTTAGATAATATTTATTGAACATAAGTTTTGTAATCGATTACTTTTTTATACTATTTCATGGGTAAGTGCTTTTAAAATATCATAACCACACTAAGACTCAGCTAGATAAACTAATCAATTTGAACATTTCTTAGCGATATATTAACATTTTCTTAATATTTAATTATGTATGATAGTTTTTGTTAATATACAAATAGATTTCTGAATAGTTTATCTCATAAGCTAAGAGCTAGTAATTGATTTTCTTTAATTATTTCAGAGTCGTCATGAAAATTAGTTCGCATATATTCAAAGGAACTCAGTAAATATTGAATTGAACGTCTGGCGAAGGTCTGGCGAACATGTTAAAAGGATTTCAAAAGATTTTGGTTACATTAATTGAGTTGAAATTTAAGCACACTATTAGAAAAAAGATGCTTAATTTTGAAAAATCAGTTCAAAACAACAATAATTATGATTTTTGGAACCGTTCATTATTGTATCACTCTATGATTTATATCATACTTTAGTAAAAATAGTTTGAATGTCCTTCATTTATGAACTTTATTTAGGTTTAATGTTTTAGGTTATATAATTTTAAATATGCTAATTTATTGAAATTCTGATGAAAAATACAGAATCAAAAACACAATTTTCATTAAAAGCCAGAACTTGTTGATTATCATAAATTGCTACTCTAATAAAAATTTACTACATATTTCTTTTAATTCAATTTGTCATTATTTCTTTTAATATCTGATTCAATTCCGAATATTTTTATTTGCATCTAAACACACCCTAATTTAAAAAATCATTTTATTTGCATAATTTTTATTTTATTTAATATTTTTAGTTTTATTTTTATTTTATGATTTATTTGTCTACAATTAATTGCAATTTCTGGTTTATTTTATATTTTTGGATTAATGTTAATAATTTACTTTAAAAAAAAACATTAAAGTGTAAATGCAATAATTGCAATAGTCACCAACGCGCAGCTTTAAATCCAAAAAGGGAGAAAAGTAGATCTAAACCCACTCAAAATCTATTTATTATTACTTCATGAATTTGGTCTGTTCGATGTTGTAATTTAGACAAGATTTTAAATCAAAATTAATTCGTATTTTTATATTCATATTTTGCATTCAGATGTGACCTTAATTTCATATGACATTATTGGCTATGATACGAAAAAGTAACATTATTTTTTGTATGTCTACTGGTGAACAAGTTATACACTTTTTTTTAGTTGTTGTGGTCAATTAATAAAATAAAACTATATCGTTAGATATATTAAGAAAATAGCCTAATTTAAGTGTCGATTATCTGTCACCTGGTTTTCAAAAATAAAAATTCAAGTTATTGCATTTTTTATGTAAATAAAATTTTACGTAACTTGTTTTAGTCTAGAGATAAATATTAGCTAAAATATAATTAAACAAGAAAATTTAAATGGAATTTATAAAATTTATTTATGCATATTAATTTAAAAATAAATTATTGGCAGTTAAGTGTAATTTTATCAATCAATTTGTAATATATAATCAATTTGTAAAGTTGTTATTTAAAATATTGTAAAATAAATCATTTTTTTTTAGATCAAATTGATTTATTTAATTAATTTGCATTTAAATTAATTATAATTACGAAAATATCTTTGGTAATATTTTTATAGAATGAATTTTTCCTAATATTTTTAGGACCGTTTTCTACTTTACCATTTTGCACCAACCAATCACAAAGTATTAAAGTTCTTATTTCGTACTTATAAAGTAAACTACGAAACCTTTTGATTCGAAGGTATCGAAACAAACCGAAATATTTAAAAATTACAATTTTTCAAACTTAAATTTACATTTCAATTAATATCGAAGGTTTTGTTGAAGTGGCAAAAGAATAAAGTTTGAGCTTGTAAAACTTGAAGACCATTTAACAAAACCAATATAAATTAAAGTCAGTTTTTATTGATACAAAGTTATTTTAAGATGAAAGAAATACGCTTATTTTCATTGTAACAAGATCAGAATTATTATCCAAATTCCAATTCGACCTCTGCATATATTAAACCGAAATTGAGGTAATATTATTTTCCGAGTCCTTACGTCTCTTTGTAGTTAACGAAATTTTAATTCAGTTTGAAGTAAAATAATTTATTTGCTAAACAAAGTCACATAGCCAATAAAAATCAAATGAAAGATCGAATTAATATTCTAGATTTAAGAGTAGAAATCTTGAAAGTACAGAAATATTAAAGGACTTTACAATAAGTTTAAAGGAGTTTACAACAAAAATCTCGATTATTCTGCGGTTTGTAGACCAAATTCATTAAATTTATAATTATGCTCTTAGATATCATGACTTTCAAGTAATTATTAATTCAATTTCATTAATTAATATCAATTTGTCATAATTATGTTCATAAAATTTCATAATTTTCTATTTCTTATGCAACGTTAATCGTTGATGCTGTGAATGGCAATTTTTATTTGAATTCATAGAAACTTGCTCAATAAACGTGTTTTTACACATTATTAAAATAAATGCAAAACTTTTGGCGAACACTTTTTCTTTAATAATTTCGAATTGAATTTTTGTTTTCGTAATTTCTGGTTATCCTATTTAATTTTGAAGTTCAATGTCAAAGCTACGTTATAAATCCTTATTTAGTGTAACATATATTTATGGTCAAAGTAAATAAACTTTTCATAATTTGGACTTGTTTACATTTGCGGACTTGTCTTCATTTTTATGGAAGTAAAATATTGTGCAACTTGTTTTTATATATCGCCACGGATTGAACAAAATTTAATGATTATTTAATACAAAAATTGAATATACTTTTATAATTAATAATTTAGTTTTGTTGATCATATTTAGATTTAAATAAATAATTAATTACGTTAATTGCATTTAACAAATAATTAAAAAAAAATAGTAATCTTACTTTGTACTAAAATTAGTTTGGTAATTGGAATGTTTTTAGTAATTATTTTTAATAGCACTTAAAATCTGTCAAAATAAATATAGTCTTAATATATCAATTACATTTGCTCTAATTTGGAACTAAAACTAAAGCCGAACTAAAAAATAAAATAAAATACTAAAATTAAATATTTTGCGGTTTTTGTTTAATTATAACTTTGTAAAATCAAATTAATTATTAATTAGTAAAAAAAGAAATATAAAAAATTAACTCTGAATTGAGTTTGGTTTCAATGAGAATTTTAAGATTAAAAATATAGTTTAAATATTTAAAAAGAATTATTTAATTATACTAAAATAATAGACCAAAATCAATTCCTTTTCCAAGTCAAAATTAATCTTTTTAATCCTTTGGACAGAATAAAATTGTTTTTAATCACATATTTTTGATGATTTATTTAAGTTTTAATTTGTCAATGTCTAGTGTCTAGTCTATTAACTAAATTGTTCGCTCCAGCTATAACTTGCGAAACACTTATTAAAAATGATTAATTAACTTGGAAAATTGAGCCTCTCAATTAGAATTTTGTTGATATCCTTTATTATGTTTCAAATAAATGAAGTTAATCATAATAAATATTGTCTTTTACCATAAAAAAGTTTATATGGCTCTTAAGGTTTCTTCGTAATCAAAAGAAGTCTATAATTTTTTTTTTCCGAAATTGGATGCTAAAAGAAGTCATTCTAATTTTTAAAAGTTTTAGTATTAACGAAATTTTAGTAACAACTTTTAAATGAAATTATTATTAATAAACATAATTTTCAAAATATTTAGTTCACGAACTTCTGCAAAACAAAACTTTGAAAAATAATCCTAACATTTCAATTAAAAGGATAATTATCCTTGACAAATGATTCGTTTCATATTCAAATTAAATTTTCATTTAATTTCTAAGAAAACTGATAAAACCAATTCATTAAAATCGATCAGGTCTAAAATAATTAATTCATAATTAATAAATATACTAAATATTTTGTACGATATGCTTTTAAATTTTACGAGCTATTTTAAGATACAAAAATTATAAAATTTTAATATTATTTTTTAAAAAAAATGTAATTTGTCCACCAAGTTCTTTAAATTTCTGGACAACATTTTTAATAATATAAAAATAATTAAATAAAATAAAATTTAATAAATTCGATATTAAATTCGTGATTATTTTATATAAATATTTTCTATTCTTCTTCTAAGTCTTCATTTATATTTACCATCTCTCCACCTTGGCACTGTTACAAATAATTTATTCTTCCAATGTTCAACACCAACTGGCAATCCATTCTGTGGTATATAATCACCAGAAGCAAGAGCTTGTTCTTTCATACGTTGTGTAGGAAATACAAAATCCAATTGTGTCCAACTGTAACGTTCTTGTAGCTTATAAGCAGCATAACCAAAATCAATTAAACATAATAGAAAACCGAAGATCAAAAGATCTTTTCTCACTTTATCCAACATTTTTTATAAACAAAAAAAGAAAATTATTTTAAAATAATTTCTCAAGTTCAGTTTTTCACGGAAAATTAGCAGTAGAAAATTTTTATCCAAGAAAAAAAAAACACTGTAAATTTACTTAATGTATGCCTTTTAGAATTTATAAAACACTTTTAAAATTTTATAAAAAGTGAATTTATTAAGATTTCCTTTTCTTAATTCACCAGAAAGGATCTAATTATTATGATTGTTTAAATGCCGTACGACAACTGTTTACTGTTAGACATTTGCCTCTAGTTTTATTAACTCCCCACCTGATGTAAAATGAAAAAAAAAATAAGTAAAAAGAAGGAACATAAAAACAAATTCAATTTGTTTTTATCATACACTATTATTATCAAAGCGTTCAACATAAACCCCACACATAATAATTATATACATAGTAAATAGATACAAGCTGAGCAAAGCATTTTACTATTGTACTTACTAAACGTATAAATAAACTAGTTTCAATTTTTTTTTTCACTGTATTTTCTGCATTTTATGATTTTTACTTGCACTTTTCATTTGGCATGGCAGAAAGAAAAAATGTATAATTTTTTTAATAATATTTGGATAAGAGTGAAAAATGTTAATTTATTCGCAACGCAATGGTATAAACACTGTTAGATGTCACAAAGTTTGAAGAGACATGCTAAAAGATGTAGTATCCAAGGGGTAAATCACATTTATAAAGAAGTTATACATAAAAAATTTCGTAGCGACTATAATATCATTAAATATTTTCGTATGGTAAATTTAATTTAGATTACTACAAGTTTATTCAGGCTAATTGCCAAGCTTCCACAAACTTCGAAAAATTCGGAGTTGGGAAAGGAATATTACCCTATTGATGACCTGTCTATTTCTGATATTTCGTAACCACGACAGTTCTTTTATACAAATAATACGCCTGCTCTCTATTTTACACTGTATTATAAACTGTAGAAGTTCGTATTTTTTTTATGGCCTATATAGATATGATGCTTTAAGTAAGCTGCATGACATTTTATTTTTATCACAAGTTTTCCTTCCTGTTCGAAATTTTCTATAACAACTTCTGTTTTTGTTAAATGGTATGTCCAGGGTATTAAGCAATCCATCTGAAAATTCAATTCTCTAACGCCTCTATTTTATTCATTTTCCATACCTTAAGAATTCAGATAAAGTTATTAGAGTTATTCAAATTTAATATATTATAAAATATGTTTTTTCGAAGCCAGAACTAACCAATAGCTCAGACTTTTTTACTGTGTTATCAGCCAAAATGGAAAATAACCTAATTTTATAAATTTAACTAAAGTTAAGGATTGACTACTAAAAATTAAATTGTGACAAATCTGCGACGATATAATTGAAATATATAAAGAAATTTAATAATAATTCTTTGTATATTATGGTAACTTGGGTTTAAGTAAAGGTATGTGATGAACCCCCATTAATTTTATTTCAATATTTTTATAAAAATTTTATTATATACTTCAGTAACACCAATCAATCTGATATTGATAGTGTTTTTAATGGTTAATGTGTTGTTAAAGATTTCAAATGTGCAATTTTTATTATTGGAATTTTTACTGACATTTCCAGATTTGGTGAATGACTAACTTGTAAACATTCAATTTTGTTGGTTGAACAACGTCAAGATTGCAACTTAATTAAATAAGATGGTTCAAAGACATTGACTGTTGAGACATTTTAGTTGACAATAATTTATCATAATTTATCGGCTGCAGAATTTGAAATGGTATATTTATAAGAAATAATATTTTTATGAAGTGGTTCACGCAGCTATTATTATTTTAATTATTATTTTTCACATATTATAAAATGAATAAAATAATTAAAAATATGCTACTAAATATTATGTAATGGATTACTAACATTATTTTGATTTAATTACTATATTTTACAAATTCACTTTTCAATTATAGTTTACTTTGTAGTTTTAATGATCTTAAATATTTAATTACGATTTAAAAAGATTTAAGAAATATTTCTAATCACGTTTTTAACTAAACCCGCATAAATTAATTTAAATATACGGTTAATGATCAGGGGCTAGTCTTATAAGCTATTCCGGCTTTTGCATTTAATGAATGCTCAAAATAAATTGAATAAATATTTTTGCTGAAATATGAAAGTTAAGGTAGAGCGGAGGCCTTAAACTATGCATATACCAACAAGCGGATCCTGGATAGTTATGAATCTTTGCGTAACAATGTGTTTAGAAAAGAGCACTTGCGTTTTTCTTCTTACGAATGCTGGGCAGTGGAATAGAATATGTGTAAGAGTTTCGTCTTGTTCCTGTTATTTGCAGTTCTTGCAAAAATTGCTAATTCTCAATGCCAGTCTCACTACATGGCTACCGATTAAGCTGTATTCGGTCATGATATCATTTTACTTTCCTGCATTAAGTGCGTACAGAGTTTACTCAGTATAATTAATCAATGCTTATTACTTTGTCAGTTCAATGCATTTTGTAATTAATCTCTTAACTTTAAAATCTACAAAATTTATCATAAATCGCCATTATTATTATATCAATTCAGAATTGTTAACAAATTTTAATTTATTTTGGAGAGCACTCCAAATTGGGTACTCGGATCCGCTCAAAAGTTTAAACGGTTCTGTAATAGTAAAATTCTTACTTCGTACAATTCTTTAAAGTAGGGTTTCCATCAAATTTGTAAAAATATATTGATAAAATTAAATTCCTCAATAAACTGAATCAAATTCAATTAAGAAAATTAACTTTTTCAATAATTTTAAAAACCTCGAAACTTCAAAATTGTCTTTATTTTATCGTTATTATTTTTTCCATTTCCTTCATACTTCAAATCACTTCTTCTGACTAGACTTTAGTGTTTTAATTCAAATCAAAATTAAGGTATTAGGTCAATTTTTATTCAAATGAAAACAAAAAACGCTACCCAGTGGCCATATATAAGTCAAATTTAATGATAAAACTGTTACGATTAATCGTATTAAGATGTCAATAAATTATTAAAAATAACCAAACTATGAACACTAACAGACAAATTACAAAAAATGTCATATCATTCTGCAGTATATTTGTGAACTTATGTAAGGTTAAAATTTAACAAATTTTAAAGTTTGCTTTAACAAAATAAAAAAATAGACTTTGACATTGAAATTAACTTAAAAAAATAAAATACTTAATCAAATTACAATTAATTATATCTAACTTTACTTTTTTGGGTGGTGTATTGATAGGAAAGTTATTTGTTAAACAAAATTTGAATAATTGACCTTTGAAATTGGACTTTAAAAAAACGGAACACTTACAATTTATTAGAATGCATCAATCATAGCTTTACTTATAATTGAAGTTCAAAATAATATTGATCCAAATAAATTCAAGAATTTTATTTGTTTTGTTAAAATAGAGTCGAAATGAAATAATCATTTTCAAAATTGGTCTAATTCGAATTAACAGAAAATATGAACAATTATTTTGAATGTCATGCAAAGTTTGTGAACATTATTGTCAGACGCCACTGCAAAATATGTCTTCCTGGTTCACTTTCAAATGCAATTGACATTTTCATTCTGTTCTATTTTTTTCAAATTCCATCAGTTTTCATATCGCGGTAACATCATATTTATAACCATATCATATTTCTAAAATGTGATAAAATTCAAATGAACTGAACTAAATTTTCAGTTAATTATGAAATTCTAGACCTTATGAGCTTTGAAAATTTTAAAAATTATTTTGAATATAAGCCGAATTAAGTTTTATAATTAATAAAAAAAATTGTTATATGAATAAAATAGAAAAGAATTTAATTAAAATTTTAATAAAAAAATAATTGTATAAATTATAATTCAGTAATGCAGAAATTTTATATGTGGTTAATAATTTACGCAATGTAATCTGGAATTTAAACCATATAGCAACTACGTTAAAAAGATATTTATATTTTTAATTGCATTTTTTATGCTTTTAAAATTGACGTTAATAAAATAATCTTTGCGTTATAAATAAATAATTTTTTATTTATTTTAAAGTAGTTTTCATTTGGAAATTAAAAATTATTTTCATTTCTTCATCACTCAAGTAGATATGACAGCAAAATTGATACATCATGTTTAATTTCAGAGTTTCTTGAACCATAGCCCCCAATCAATAAGATTAACACTAGAAAAAGGTACAGCTAGAAATCGGGATTTTGATATTACTCTTGAAAATTATACATAGTCCAAAAACTACAAAACGTGGACTTATCGCTTTTACACAGTAAATTAGAAAATTTACTGGAAAAAAGACTACAATTTATTTTTAATACCAAAAAATTAATTAATTATGTCCTAATTATGGCGATTATAAGGACATTGTTAAAGTTTCGCTAATATCAATTTGTCCTGTGGCGATTTGTCCTAAATATACAAATTTTTATTAATTTTTATAGTTTTATTATTTATTCACATTATTAACAGAAATAATTTGAAAATGATTGAAGCTTGTATTATTTGACTAAATTACAATTTTGAAATTTATACCACATTTATCTCTGTCAATCATGCAGTCATTACACATTTATGAAGCTTGTAATGCTGTAACATGTTTCTAAATGTTAATTATCTATTTAATTAACAGATTGTCTTTGGTATTTTATTAATGCATGTAAAACAACTTTTGTTAATTTCACGGAAAATGAAAATATTTAACATTTTTTATCCAACGGAAATCCTATAAAATTATCTATTAATAGCGTTAAATTTGAAAGAAAATTATAATAATTATATACATGACAAAATTTTTTGATGTTTTCAATCAGCTTTTCAATCAAATAAAATAATAATAATTTAGCTAATTGTAATTATAATCACTAAGATAAGAGTCTTCTTTACACATTTCAACAAATCAATCATCACATCTTAAATATTGTGATAATTTTTTTTTTTTGGAATTGTTAAGTAGCTCTCGCTACTTCTTGTTTATCTTATTAGACAAATAATTATTTCCTTGGAAAATAAATTGAAATGAAAGTAAAATTATTATTATTGGTAATAAAAATTATAATGTTAAAAAATATTTTTTATAATTAATTAGATTACGGATTTGAAAGACTTTGGAAACAAGTTTTTTTAATTACACATAAAAATTTGAGTAGTGTTTTTAAGACCCTACATTCGAAAAATTTTATATTTTTGTTGATCTTTGAAAGTCGTTTTTATTTCTAAGTGTTTTGTGGTAATTTAATAGATAATAAAAAGATTTTATATTAAAATTTATGTTCGCTTTATAAAAATATTTATTAATTTTTAAATATAAATATTAATAAATAAATAATTTAATTGGAATGATGAATTTAATTGAAATTTAAATCTATCAAATTTTTCAATTTTTCTACCACTTATAAGCTTCAAATAAGCCTTGGTAAGAAGTAAGAAGTTTATAAAATAATAATATGTCTATGATTTGTAGGATGCAGTGAAATACTATACTGCACAATATTCCACTTTAAATGCAAATCGGAGTGGTTATTTTGATATAAATTGGACCGCACCATTAATATTTTCTGAAATTGGTGAATTTATATCTCACTTAATAACAATTCGATGGGAAATAACTCCAGAATTTATATACTATATAACAAATGTGAAATAATTCCCCCCAAGGCAAATGGAGATAGCGAGATCTATCACAAAAAATCTCTGTTTTAATTTGAAATTTTGAATGAATGCCACTGAACTAAACTGATATTTATACAATTTACGAATAAAATTTGAGTAATTTTCATTTTTCATTCCTTCGTAATGTTTCATAGAATTATCCAATAACTTTTCTTGACTGAATTAACTAATTTTTCTTAATAAAAATTAATAGTAGAGCGTTTAAAATCAATACCAATGGCATTTAAGCAACTAGGACGATACAAAAAATATATTAGACTTCTTGTCATATTTACAAAAACTTAATTTTTTTTACTTGGATTTGTAATTAGTTATAAATGAATTTACTTAATATAATATAAAATATTAAAAATTAGTTTTAAGACTCATTCTTAATGAACTTGAAAATCTTAAGTTTACTTAAGGAAACAAGCGAAGTGCAAACTATAACTTTTTTTTGTCACTTATTATTATATCGTTACCGTAGTTCTTCAGTGTTTAGTGTTATATATTATGCAATGGCCACGATTTTTCTATTGGAGTAAACCATTTTGTTCTATCTCAAACGACTTTTCATAAATTAAATTGTCAGTTTTATCGAAAGAGTCAAAATTTTAAAATATTACCGAATTTATTTGAGCAATATTCAAACTTCATTAAATTTTGTTTGATATTAACTGAATTCGTGTACATCCGTATCGAAAAGGTTTATGCCCGAAGTTGCTTAAGAAACACAAATCTCCTAATCTTAATTAGCAATTAAGTATACAAAACGTAAAAGGCTACATAAATTATGAAGCTTGTAACCAAATTCTAATTCTTTCTTTATTATTTCAAGCTCAACATTTAGTTTAATATTTTTGGTTCTAATAATTCAGTGTATCACACACAAATGCAAGGCTTACAAATTCATAATTATATATATAAAAATTAATAAATTAGTAAATTTTATGATTTAAATTAAACCTTAAACATTTTTTTAATATGTAAATTAACCTTAAACGTGGAATTGAAGGTTTGGCAACCCTGCGCGGATATGTTATGAAACTGACCATCTACTTCATTTATGAACTATAATTATAATCTAAATTAAATTTATAAAGGTAGTTACTAAAAACTGTATAATCGGATAAAATTTTATTCACGTCCTTGTCAAATTCTTTGAACGGTAGCATTCACAGAGCTTACTAAACCCAATAATATTTGTAGGCGTCTGTTTTGTATACATTAAGTTTAAATTTACCATTATAAAAACAAAAAACATGCAAAACAAAAAAAACTGTTCACTTGAACTAATTATCAAATCAAGTGTACGAAAATTGAATGAAAATATACAGAAAAACTTCTTATGGTTCTATGATTTTCTTTGCGAGTTGCAGTCTAAAAGTTTTAACAAAGTTTTTGTTAAAAATATTGATTTTTTTTATTTTCTAACTTAAAGTGAGCACGCATAATTGATCAGCTTTTTTATTAAAAATTAGCTTGTTTATATTACGCTAAGCAATATTTTAATTAACACATAATGAAAAATTGACAATGCGTGTATGAACACTTGTCTAATTTACCATATTTTCATAATTTTCATAATTTTATATTTAAATCCAGTTTTCTACATGAGTTCAATTTGAAAATTTTAGCATATTTCAAATATTATTTATTATTAATCATATTTTTTTATTAAAAGAATTTTTATGATATTTTACCTTGAAATATAAAAATTTATAATTAATTTGATTTTGAAAATTAATAATTTTAAATAAACTAAAGATATTAAATTTCAATTTGATTGGTTCTACTAGATAGAAAGAGGGAGTAAGTTAACTATTTTAATTTATTTATACCTTCAATTTGTAAATAAGAATAAGAATATTTATAATTATAATTATTGTAAATTTAAATTAATTATTGTTTCATGAAAAATATGTTTAACGATTTACAATTATAAAAAAAAACTCAGGTGTGAAATTTATGTTTTCGGTTTCACACTTTTCATTGTATAATAAAAAAAAAATTT
Source organism: Rhamphomyia laevipes (assembly GCA_963920725.1). Taxonomy (NCBI): domain Eukaryota; kingdom Metazoa; phylum Arthropoda; class Insecta; order Diptera; family Empididae; genus Rhamphomyia; species Rhamphomyia laevipes. The sequence continues at coordinate 57,126,542 of OY987256.1, forward strand.
TATTTGGGATTTATGTAGTAAAGGGAGGTCTCAATTATGTTTTTAAATGAATTTTAGATATTATTTTTGTTAAAAAATGCAATTAGGCCAATTAGTCTCAACGCAAGTTAACGCGGATATTCAACCATAATATAAAATGCATAGAAGCAGTTAAACTCAACGCGAACACACGTTGAGAACAAGATACTAAAAAGTTGTATGTGACAGAAGATAGAATGCTTTTTACATATTTTAGGGTTAGAACACTTTTTTTTCAATGATTTATTCTATAAGCAATATACAATTAAATAGTAACAAATTTTCTAAGTCAATCTGAAAAAAGAACTACACATTATCAAATTTCAACATTTAGAAGACATTTTCTGCATATAATAATCTTAGACTTTTTACAATAACTCTAAAGCTACTGGATTGATTACAAAACATTTATTACTTAAAATACCTTTGCAATTCTGGACAAAAATGTCATTTTACATTATGCAATTTTTATTATAATTAACATTATTTCTTTGCGTAGGACGAATTTATTTATAGGTTAATATTATAAAGTTTATTTTTCAACATTTCTGTCCAGTTTCAGCGTAAATTAATAGAAATTTTTATTTAACTATACGATAAAACTTTGTACTTAACAATGACTAATAAATAATAATTGTAAAATTGAAATTGATTTAAAACGGAAAATGTAATTAGGTCGACAAGTGAAATAGTCAAAATAGAATTAGTCATAGAATTTAAAACCATTCTAAACTATATTAAAATTCTGTAAAATAATTAAAATTATTAAAATTTTAATTAATCTATTAGCAATAAATATTGTTTTATTAATAATTTAATATAATTTTAATTATAATTTTTTTATATGTAGCTAATATTTTACCACAATAATTGGCACTACATAATTATGCTAAATATATGCAATAAAAAAAATGTAATAAAAGTGAAAATCTGTAAAGTTCAATAAATTGCACAATTAAAGTGTTTTTATTTATGCAAAACTAGAAAAATTTGTGCAATTTTAATAACAACTTTATATAATAAATTAAGAATTCAACTTGAGGGGTTTGTTTAAATAAGAATGGAAGCGAATAGTAGTAGCGAAGCGCTCCGCATTGTTAACGAAATTCATATTAAATCTACAGCCATTTTCTTTTAATTCTTATTGACACGGAATTTAACAGTGTAAAAATTCGAAGATATTAAAAATAAAGTCAAATGAATGCCAGTAAAAATTATATTGCTCAAAGTTATCGACATGGTCAGGATAACGTCAATGATACGAGTCTGTCGAATACAAAATGAAAATTAATTTGATAAAATTTTATATTAAAATTTAAAATTACAATTTAAAATATTTTTAAACTGAAAAACGAAATCTAATTTGAACCGGTGCCAATAAAATCACCTATTAAACTCATAATCGATATTCCAATATAATTCGGGAAATATTGTGTAGGCAATTCCGACAAAATATTTAAAAAATTATTAACAATTCGTGATTTATTTAATTGCGGTTTAAGTGGAAGTAAATAAATAAATTTATCTTAGACATTTTTGGCTCACATTTTAATCACGATGTGTGCTAATATTAATTGAGCTCTGTTTAATATGCAAATGAAGAAATATCTTTGAATGAAACCAGAAATAGCTTTGTAATATTGTAAATAAAATTAAATAATAAAATAAATCTTACTTTGACGGATTAAATGTAATTTTCTTGACTTTCTTTTTGCAACGCATTTTTATGTAATTGGAAATAAGTATTTTAATTGAATAATTACAGAATAATATGACAAGGATGGGATAATAATTATTGACAGTTGTTGAAGGAAATAATTATAAAATATGACAGGACATTAATATAATTACTAAGTAATTTAAGGAAATTAATTTTGCAGTAATTTATATAATAATTAAATTATACAAGTTGTAGAAATGAATCACAAAAAATGTAAAAATATTGATTATTTAGCAGACCATCTTCTTTCAGAGGCCGGTACTAAAAATATAAATTACAAATAATTTCGACCACTTTTTACTGGAATAATGGCATACTTAAGTCAAGAAGTCCAACCTATTTTTCATGATAGTTTTGTGTAATGTTAAGTACTACAAGTTATAAGATTCTTCAGCACTATTAAAATATATTACGATAAAATGTTCGAAAATTGTTTATAGATTTTCGAAATAGATAAAATTATACTAGACGAAATGTGATCGACCTTAACCGACATAGGTTAGGAAGTTAGGATACATATCTATGGATCCATTTAGAAACTAAGCATTAATCTTATCAAAAATTCTACTTAACCTTATGAAGAGAAGAACAATTCTCCATTAAAGTAGTGTTGAAAGTACCGACCAACCGCACAGTAGTACATCGCATCCCTAACTATTGATAGCTACTAGTTTCAACCCCACAGCGGCATAAGCCATCCATGGGAATGCCAAAATACGTACAATGTTTACCGATCCAAAAGTGACCAACAAGGCGACGGATCAGTTTTCTACAGCTTGTTGTATTCATTGACAGAATTAATAGAAAACTTCCTATAGAAAATCACGAACAACGTAGTTTGGTATCGAATACCTTGCAAAATTTATGGCCAGTTGATGTTCAATCGAACCGTTTCCAAAGAATTCTTAAGAAGAAAAATCCTGAGAAAATTTCTTTTTACTTAAAAAATTGTGTAATATCAGAAAATTCAGTTAAATTATTAGAAATAAAATTAATTTAAATGTTAAACTTAAAATTGTATTTTTAAATTATTTAAATTTTTTTAAATTAAATATACAAAATAAATAAAATTATGAAAAATTTATTATTATTAAATTAGTAGAAATAACACTGTACAGTTGTCATTTGCACAGTTCGCATTAGCACAGTTCCATTCCAATCCAACTGAAATCAATACTTTCAACTATTTAAATATAGATGGCGATAATACATATTTTTGATTTACATATTAAATTTTCAGAAATTTTATTGATTTGAAAGTTTTTCAATTTTATAATCCTTTTTTCAGGATAACTGTAAAATTATAAATCATAAATTTTAAAAAAATCTTTAATCTTAACAATATTTTTCTTAATTTCAATTAATACAAAGTTTAAGCACTGATGATTATTTACAGTCTTGATTATTATATAATTCGATTCGATACGTTTTTCATTTTATTAAATTGGTCGCGTGTGCAGGTGCATTGGAATTTTATATGTTTTTTTATTTTTTGGTTTTAATTCACACCTGAATTTTGGGATAATTTTAATGAGCTACTCATAATAATTAAATTGTTTCTTTTTTTTTTCGCAAAACACAATTTGAAGTATTAAATACAAAATCAAAAAAATTGTATATTATTATTTTTGGTTTTGGACTAATAATCTATAATTTTTGAAGTATGGAAACTGTAATTTTGTTATTTTTAAGAGGAACTCACACGAAATTAGTTTTTAGATTTTAGGAATTTATAGAAAGCAATTATATAATATTAAATTCCTGATTTGAAGGGATGGTAACAAAATAATTTTTGTTGGGATAATGAAGAATAAACAAAAATTGTTTAATATTTCAGAATCAGTAGTGCGATTACTAAAGGAAGTTATCACTTAATATAATAAGAGTGCTTAAATATGATGTGAAATTTCGAAATTTTGATGAGTAATGAATGTGTTTCCGTAATTTCATTTACAACAGTATTAAAAGAAAATTTAGAAATAAGAAATTATAGATAATATTAACAGTAAAAATTGTTGGATTAAAATATTTAAATCAATTTTTTTTACAGATTGATTCACAAACTTACTATAAATCATCCTGTCAATAGTTAGTAAAGTTTCAAAATATGTGAATCCACTTGAGAACATATCGATGTCGCCGGTCCAAACTATTCCAAGTCATTAAAATATTATATTTGGCATTCGTGGTGCTTTGAGTGCTCCATACTAAGGTGCACCTTTTTCCAGTTTATCATTCTATTACAAGTCAAGTTACAACAACTAGGCATTATTTGATATTATGTATAAGTATCCTAAATCCATATTCTATGTTAATAGTGATCGTAAGATAAGTTACAATAGATCAATTTCTTTAAAATTTAATTTTTACAACGTAGTGTATCTTGAGTTAAATAGTTGAACAGTTTTCAAAATATACTATGTTAAGTTGGAAATCATTTACGATGTCATAGTCTGATGAAAATTTCTAAGTATCGTAAATCAAGTTTCTTCAATTTTAAATATGTTAAATTGAATTACAATTCTAATATATAACGAAATTTATTTATTTAGTTTTTTTAATTATAACTAATTAATTTGTTAATTAATATGTAATATTTTAATTTAAAACGATGCAGAAATTATTAGTATTGTAACTCAACCTAACATATTATTTAAAACTGAAATAACCTTAACTTAAGAACTTAGAATACTTGGTAATTTTCATAATTATCTTTCTAATAAAGATTATCTTTCTAATAAATACAAATTTTTCATGGACTTTCAACTAGGACTGAAATAAATAGTATTTTTATGGACCGGGGACAATGATATAGTGCTTCTACATAAAGTTTCCGTCTTATTCAGTTTTTTCGACTTAGATGGGTTTTCCTTTCATCAAAATTTTTCAATTTTTTTTTTTTTTTTTTTTGATAACATTTCTATATATTTCTTGGACGTTCAACACTTCAATTTCCTTGGCAGTTACATTTTAGTGCTTGTTTTGCTATATATATAACTAATAATCATTTTAAAATTGTGAAAAAATATGTTCTGTACGTCTCCAGACTTCTATGTCACTATTTTTCACTATTTTTCAATTCTATATATGCAAAAAATAATTTTGAACAGATTGATCCAAAAAAAAAAAAGTAATATGGAAAATGCCAGATTAAATAAAATCCATTCAACGAAATAAAAAAAAAATATATAATACAAAGAATTTTAAAAACCAGATTCTTAAAAATCGTGACTTAAGAATTAAAAAAACATTCCATTCTACAAAAGTATATATCAAAAACGCATCAATGTTGCAAGTTGGAAATAATAATATGAAGAAAAGATAAATAAATTTTTGGTATTAAATATTCACTTTATGATTTCTATACCATAAATAATTCTTTGAAAGTATAATCATAATCAATAAAACAAGAAAAATTATTTGCAAACATTTCATTTTACAAATATATGCAACTAAATAATATATTTAATATTCTTGCACTTCAAATGCAATAAATTCCTTATATCGAGACGAGACCCTGCACCTTCATATCAATGAAAAACTATACAAATAAAAGATTATGAAAAACCTGGTCCATTTTTTGATTATAAAAATGTTAAACCAGAATTTTTATTAACATAAATTTTTATTATATATTTACAAATGAAAAATTATTTTTTAATTATGAAAAGAAAGGGAAAGAAAGTTTCTGCAATCTATAAAAAAAAATAAAAATGATAATATTCATAATAATTATCCTCGCAAACATATTTTTAACATTAGAGAGCGCGCCACTATTTAAAATAATAAACGACGACCAAAAGCCAAAAAAAAAAAATTATCAAAAAAATAAAATTTTTGTTGGATCAAAGAAGACTGAAAGATGTTCAAAATAATGGGCAGGTGTATTTAAACCAAAAAAACAACAACCAACAACAAAAACTACCTGTTTCCTTGATCCACACGACCAAAAATAATAACAATAACAGAAAATACGCTACTACTATCGCTATAACAAGAAGAGTCCTCCAAACAAAATATGAAAGCATAATTTTCATATTTTTTTTTATTTTTTTAATATTTATGTTTGTGGAGCATTTTTGTGGCACCAGGTTCATATCAATGTAAAATATTTATTTGGGTTGATCATCATTATCAAGAAATCGGAAGCTGAGCCACGAATAGCTTAAGTTAAAGTGAAAAGGACAAATAATAAACATGTAAATTAAAAAAAGGAAATGAAATTTTTATGTTAGGTAATAAAAATTTCGTATTTTGGCTAATTTTAATGAATCAAATTTAGAGTCTACCGAAAATCTTTTTATATAGACTCTCAAAAACATTAATATCCTTATTTTTTTGTTAAATGGAATTTGTGTAATGACAAAATTATATAAAGAAACCAATTTGTAAAGACATTAACAAAATTTGTAATAATTTAGAAATTATGAATTCATTTAAAATTTATTGCCTTAAGCAATTTTAATGTTTTCACATTCAGTTTTTTTGACATATAAATTTTGTCTACGCCAACAATAAAATTAGTTGTTTTTAAAATGAGAAAACATATAAAAAAAAAATGAAATTTAGAAATTATGTAATTGACATATTTTACATGTTGCATATATAATTTAAATTTTTTGAACTGAATTATGATAAACGTTTTTTTTTTAGATGCTATTAAGCAATAAATAAATGTCCTAAGGCTATTTCTGTATAGTTTATAAGAAAACTAATTTAAATTTAACATAAATTATAAATAATTATTTTACAGAGTTACATCAAATAATAATTTTTCTCTCAACTATTAATACAATGTGAATGATAATGAATTTTAATGTTATACTAACTAAATCAATAATTATGTAAATATACTTTAAGATTTTGATGTTTTGATTAATTGGTTTTTCATTCAATTATTTCACATAATTTGCTATTAAAATTAATTATAATAATTTTCAAAATGTAAAATTATTGTCGTTCAATTTTTATAAATTATTGACTGCGCTGTTGGTTTTCTTCAACGTTTGGCCAGTTTTGTTTTTAACTGACGATTGAAGAAATGAAGAGCGGCTGACAATATTAAAGCGATTATAGTAAAGATCATGTCGCAGTAAAATAGCTGCGAAATCTAATTATAAAATATTTCGTATTGATTTTATAAATCGAGTTAATGTAATATTTCACTGAAAATTTCTAGTATCAATCAATGAAATTGTGATAAATGGGATAATAGCAGAAATTTCAGTAGAAAACGTATTGAATAGTAATGAAAATATTGTTTGAATAAGAGTATTTCATTATTATTTATGATCCATTCCAGCTAAATAAATCCAATCGCAAGTAATTTGATATTAACAATGTTTTGCAACCCTTTGAAAATGATATTGTATACATGACTTTCAAGGTCATTATATTCATACCTCGAATATGACGACAAATTAGAAGACATTTATACTTCTAAGTAATTTGCCTTTTTACTAACATAAGTAATTAATTTAATTTGAATAAAATTAGTGATTTACACCGAAATTTGACAACATCGCTAAAATCACAAATTTGTCAACATTGCTAAAATCTTATAATGTTTAATATTTTCAATTACTAGCTTTTACGAAAACCTTCCTTAATTACACGCTGCGATATTACGAATATAATAGTTACCGAATAATTTGATTTGTATTGCTTAGCTTAGTATAATCAGGATCAAAATAAAATTAATAATTTACAATTTAGCAATCGTAAACTCAAAGTTTTCATAATTTTTATTTGCCTTAAATAATATTGACCATCCTTTAACATAAAAAATTAAATTTAAAATTGTTTTATTAATTACACGATTTTGTTAATTACGAAAACCCTCCAACTAAAAAACAAAAATGTGTCAATTTATAAAATGCAGAAAAACTGAGGTCAAATCTAAAAAAAAAAATATTACCAATAAAATTTTCATTATTCATTAGCTTTTGAATATTAAAGATATTAAAGATTATTATTAAAAAGTTAAAATAATTTAAACACGATCAATTTTTTAAATATGGAATCCGTTTAATATTTTTATTTTTAATTTGTTTTTCAGTAAACCTAAAAGTCGGCGGCAATTTATTTTTTTATCTAAATTGAAAAGAAAGTCGAAAATTTAATGAAGTCAAATGACTTTATTATTATGATTCTTTAAGATCCTGATGAGGATTTACAATTTTTTTTTTGTATATGATAGGAGGATGAACTAATAAAAAAAAACTTGGGTAAAAATTATGTTGTCGATTATTATGTTTAATATAATCCAATAATGATAATGCAATTTTTCAAAAAAAAAAATTTTTAATTGAGATATTTTTTTTTATGAGAAATTTATATGGAAAAATATCATGAGTTTTTGCGTAATCATAATAGAAATTTTTTATGTTAGGGTGTGTGGTTTGGTAACCTCTATAGATTTATTACGGTTCTTTTGAAATTTTAATCCCTCCTATATGTAAAAGATTCTTTAATTTTTTCAGAATAATTTCGTGATGCAATTGTTTCCATTAGCTAATCAATCAGAGAGTGAACCATCGTTTTATAATCTTTGTAATTAAAAATGAAAAATCAACCGGATGCAATTCCTTATATTCTCTGCTTGATTGTGTACCTGTTTCTGTAATAAATTTATCAATAAATTACATAACACGCAAAAAAAATTAGTTATCGTTAGTATGACAGGTAAACATTTTTTTTTTTTTGTAATTATGTTTGTTTTGGTAAATTGTTGATGAGAGAAAATTGTTAACAATGTAATTTTTATGGTAATTTTATTTAAATTGTTATAAAAGTTGTAAAATTTAAATTATGTTAAAATTTTTGGTACAGTCCAGGATGTAAAAGCTGTGAACTATAAGAATAGTTTAAAAATATATAAAAGTTATATTAAATTATTATTATAATTTATAGATTACTCTATTGTGAATAAATATTTATGACACTGATAACTAAAATTGAGCAGTTTAATTTAATGAACCATCGTACTCATTAAATAAAATTATCTGTCCATTGTACCACTTTATCAATCCCATATACAACGAACGCGCAAGCAGTTCCAGTTTATAACTAAAAGCACAGTAGTAAACCATTTAACCCGATGCACAAATCATTGGAAACCAGTTCCGGTTCTCCTACTTAGGTCTACATAGCAATGAGTTTTAGTCAGGCCGGTTCTTATAAAGGCGCCCTTGCTGGGATTCAGGTTTCTGACTAATTGACAAGCTAGACTTATTTTCAATTTTGTTGACTATAGTTTTTTGTGTAGAAAATGATAATTAAATAGCTACACTTTTGTAATGAAAAATGTAGCCTGTAGATAACTTTGAAAACAATACTACACAGCAATGCAAATGCAAGAGAAAATTTCGAAATAAAAATATTTAATTGTCCTTTATGAGATCCTTCAGGATAATAACTCATATTTAATATAGTAAATGCAAATTTTAAGTAGTTAATCAAATAGGTTTTTTTAAAACTCACTTACATATTCAAAAACTAAATTTATTCATTTTCAAATAACGTTTCCACATTCTGCAACCAACAAAATTAATTATGGATTCTCTTAGTTCCACTGAAGTCCTTTTTAATTTAAGATACACGCGTTCAAAATAATTGATAATCAAGCGTGAATTCTATAGATTATTTCACTAACCAGAACAAATCAAATATTATACAAAAACTTTTAAAATTATATAGGATCATGTCAGACATCACGTCAAGTAAAAAATGTCTATCCAACTTTTATTTAACATTTCTATTATTATATATTTCAAAATACATTGACGATTATAACCTCTAATATCTAATTAACTTACGGTTTCTTTAGCTATATCATTTTAGCTAACATTTTTTGTTTGCTAATTTATTAATCCGTTTTTGTTTGTTTTTGCTGTCCAGCTCCAAAATTCATTTATTGTTAATGTTATCCTAAAAAAAGCAATCTATAAAAACAGAAACGCCACTTCATCACTCCAGAAATTATATGTGTTTTTTAAGGTTCAATTTCAAACGAATTCTATAATTAATAAGGACACCGCACTAATTTACATAAAAAAATTATATATTTAAATTTCATTTTAAATTTTTTGTTTTCGCCAAAATTTTCTAAATAACTTTTTTGGACAGGATATGCAAGATTTTAATCTTCAGCTATAAATTTTGCAGATTATTATTATATTTTAGTTTTGGGAAAAGAAACAGGAGGCATTTATATACCACTCTATATTTAACTAATTTTATGGATTTAACACTATTAAAATCATGTTTGCTGGTTGGTATCAAAGAAACAAAAAACAAAATGTTCTTTTTTTTTTTTAAACGTACCGGGTGAGATATTTAACATCTTAAGGATGATTTCTTATACTGATTACTAGTTATCTTTTTTATCAATTCATTTTATTTGCTTTAAAAAGATTAAAATCTGCATATAGCTATACATTCAATTTAAATCAAACAACATAAATTTCCAGAGCTTCAGGTTATTTGAATAAAGATTTTTAAAAGTGATATTCAAAATTCTTTAATTATAGGTCAAAATGGATTCACTTAATTGTAAAATTTCGTATGTTAAACAAATATTATGATATTGAGTAAATAAATCCATTTTATTTTACGTTTTCAGTAATGTAAAAATATTTAATAATAATTAATTATTTCAATATGAAAAAGATTCAATTTATATGAAATCGAAACATATAATTTTAAACCTTTTTAATTAAATATAGAAAAGTCCTTTTTATATTTATTGAAAATTTCAATTAAATAAAAAAAAATCAATTTTAAAATATGGGCGAAACAATTTAATCCTTTAAAATTTGATTTTAAATAAATATAATTTAGAAAAAAAGGATTATTTTCAATCAGTAAAACAAATATTTGAAGTAAAAAAAAAATATAGTAATTCGTTTTCTTAATGTCTTTTTAATTATTTATTATTAGAAATTAAAAGTTTAGAATTTATAAAAAATGTATATTAAAATACCAGGAATTATTGACCCATTTATCAAAAATTGGTTAGAACTCTGTCATTTATGTAACATTTCCAAGTCTTTTTCCAAATCAAATTGGTCCTCTATCTGAAGAGCACAATTTAGTTAATATGTCATTAACTATTAGAAATGTTGATTATAGGTCAAGATTTTATAGTTTTTATAAATGTTATATAATTTTAATGTAATTCTAAGTCTAAAATAATGATTAAAGACAGGACACCAATTTGATATTGAAGAAAAATGAATTAGACTAAGAAGGAAAAAACCAATTTGACTTAGAAAGCGACGATTTTGATTTCATAAAACACAAATTGAATTTGGAAAAGGACTAAATTGTCTTGGAAATGCTATACATAAACACTTTATGCTCATTAGGTGTGGAGTTTATTTCCGAGTAGCGAATTAACAAAAAAGTATAATATAATTTTGTATGATATTCGCTTGATGAATGAGTACATAAGTGCAATTGAAGATAACAATTTAAATACTAGGTCAAAATTCTAAATGCTGCAGTGATTTTGGGAGATTTTTTCACACTTTATGCTATAGTTAGTCCTATAAAAGACGCAGAAATTTGATTTGAATATCAAGGGACATCAATTATAAAAGTTTGAATATAAATATAGAAGTGAAGTCAATTGTAATAACTTCCCTTGTCATTTATACGCTTTTCACGGTGGCACAGTATATTTGCCATAATGTTTCACTAGGACTAGGAGGTAAAGGATAATAAATCAAGTAAATCATCAATTCTTACAAAAAAACTTCACGATTGCATTAGGTCATGAGCATTTGATTGTCAGTGAACTTAACAAAAAGGACCATACGAAAAGTGACTGAAATAAAACATAAATGAAGACATTCTTGTACATCACAAGCTTTTAACATTTTCTATTTATTATATTTAAGTAGGGTTCTTAGAAATCTCTCTGTTTGTGGCCTATTAAATTGTTGACAAAATTTCCTAAAATTTTGAAAGTTTCTTATTATCAAATACATGACATTAAATTGAAATTGAATCCTTCACATCAAAAATATATAAAATTAATACATTTTTCACCTTTCTTATATTAATTTCCTTAAGCATTCAAATTAATTCAATACAAATTAACTTAATTTTGTCATTAAACGTAAAAAAAAAATCAATTTTACGTATCCATAACAAAAACAAAATTAATAATAACTCAACATTAAATAATTTATATAATCACAGCTAAAACCACTAACCACAACGAAAAATCAACAATAATAATTCCATGAAAGTTATAAAGTGGAACTGGTTCATTTCTTTAAAAAATTCATCACCTTCTTCAAATCGCAATTCAATCTGTATTTTAAAATGGCACGCGACACCTTCGGTTTACCGATCAACAAAAACTCCAAAAAGAAAAAAAACAGTAGTAAAACACATGGCTTTACTCATTTACACCGAAAATATAATATAAATTTGGACGTGCAGATTCTTTTTTTTGCGGTTTACGTATAATAATATTTGAAATCATTTTTTTTTTTTTTTAAGTTATGCCCAAAATATCTCTGTACTCAATCAACCTAATTATAAAATGCAACGGAACTTCATGTTTCTCCTGACCCACTCAGATACAGTATGTACAGAAGTGGAGTTTTTTCTTGTTTGCGTCAGAAATTCAAGGAATAAATCAAATTTATAAAAGCGTAAAAATTCGGTTTATGTTAATTAATTTTGACATTTTGTTAGAGGCTGTTTTTTGTTTTTGATAATATTTTGTGAAAAATGTTGATGATATTATACAAACGTGAATTAATCTGGGATAATGAATTTTTGTGTAACAGGTACATTTATAAAAAAATATAAATATGCCAAGAATAATGACAGATTTTTTGGAAATAAGAATAAATATGTAATTAACTTTTGTTATGCAGATTTTATTAGTTTCCGAATTGATTGCAAAGGAGAATCAGAAAAGAATTATTTTCAAAGTTAAGCTTAGTATGCTGTTTTCGAATGAAATGAAATTTTAAAGTGATATCTACAGGACTCCAAATTCTCTGGTGAAGTATCCGTTAAAATGTTAATATTACAGAATGTGAAACTTTACTGAAGGAGGTGAATAATCAATTTAGCAGGTGAGTGAGAAATTTTATTGTATTTCAGAATACTGAAGTATTTATGTCCTCTGTGTTCTGTCTAAATTTATAAATCAAACTTTGAACTAACGACAGTCATTAGTGTACAATTAGAAAACAGACGATCTTGTCGGAACAGGTGCGCAATTGGAACTAATCTCAACCACAGTCGGAGCAGCATAGCAATCTCTAAAGGCGGACATTAAAAAATACATCATGCTTTTAAGCTACAGCGAATTGAGGTAAACAGGGTGAAGATCTAAAGACGAACACCAGATAATTGATCTACTTTTTGTGTCATTGTCCCTGTCTCAAGCAACTATCACAGAAAAGATTTGGTTCTCCTACATGAAATGTTATGAGTTGGAAACCAATTTTAAATACAATTTACGACTTACAATTTACTACAGTAACATAATTTACTATCCAACAACTTTACTTGCAATTATACCTTTTTAGCAAAAGAAGCTTTGTAAAAGTATAGGTAATACTAAACGATGAACCCTAATATATTTTATATGTAAATCGATATTTGAAAGAACTTTTCTTTGAGACTTCATTAGGTCATCATTTCAAAATGTTTCAATAACTTCCCACTCTACAATTTCATAATTTTATTCAGATTTAAGAAATTTTATAAATTCTCATGTCACTTATATAGTAATGCAGTCCATATGTCAATGTAATAATGAAACATAATATGAGTAGGTTGACACTACTCTGTTAAATCTGTTAAATTAATTTTAATTTAAATTATACAAAAGTCAAAATATTTAAAATCAATAATAATTGACAGGAAATTATTCTTTAAGTGATGCTTAATATTTGAGATTAATTTCAAAATTTATAAAAAAGTGGGCTGTTTTTATGGGAAATATAAAATTTAAATGAATTATATTAAAATATATGACACAATAAAAATATTATCAATGATAAATTACAGAACATTTTTATTAATTTTCTGTTCTATTATAATCATAATATTTTAAATGTTCAACATTTTACTTCAAAAATTAAGATATCATTCATTGGTTTTGATCCAGACCATCTGAGAGCATTAAATAATTTCTTATCATTCAAATTTTAGGGATTTCAATATCTAAAAAAATGTAATTTAACAAAGTCATTGTTAAGCCTGGAGTCTATCTTTTAAATGTTAGCCACAGAAATGTCGCCAGTTATCAAAATGTTCTTTCGTCCCTTAGATATGATTATAGGATTTATTATTTCTATGATTTTATTAAGTCATTTTAGAAAAAGGACAATTTATAATCTTTTATAGTATCGAAATAAATTGTTTTATGATTTTCAATAATATTTTATTATCAAAATCTAGCGGTCAATATAAAGTTGTAATTGATAATTTTAAACAGATTTTGCACTTAAAAATTGGATAATTTAATTTATTACTATATCTAACACAATGTTACCTTACCACACAGAATGGTGATAAATTGATAAATAGAATATGAAAAAATCATCGTAGTAAAAACGTTTTATTTCTGGTTTAATGGTTCCGAAATATTGAGTCCTTCAATCGAATGTAAATATAGATTTGAATCAAGTTTATATGAAATCATTCAAAAATTTGTTATGGACAATTCAATTTAAACGATCCTGATACAAGAAATTAATTTAAACCTTTTTTAACACTTACTGCAGAAGTTTTTTTATGATTGAATTATGTTAATTTTAATTAGTCCGAACTAATTTGAATAAATTTTCGGTGTTCTTTTGATCCTTTCTTGTAAGGGTAACTGATTATTTTCTATTTTTAATTAAATATATTAGGTTTTTTTTTTTTGTTGCAATCATGTAACCCACCCAGGAGAGAATTTCTTTCTATCCAAATTTATTAATTTTCTTCAATTTTATTTTTTTCAGAAGGAAAAAAGTATGCTCTGAATATAAAAGTGAATCCTTTGTATAAAATCCAGTTTTTATCAAATAAATAATGTATAAGATAGATAGATAGATAATAAAGGGGTCGTTAAGAACCTCCGCTTCCTACACTGTGACCTAAAGAGATCAATTGTGCTTACCCTACTAATATTTGGTCAGTTCTGTAGATTTCCTGACGTCCAGCCTTTTCGTGCTACAGCCTCGTAATCGCAGAGGATGTGTTCCGCAGACTCTTCATCATCCGAACAGAACCGACAGTCATTATAATCAGATTTTTCGATTTTGTTTATGTGATACGTGAGTGCGCAGTTCCCGGAAACCAGTTATTGTACGAAGCTCGGTTTTGTAGAGTTTGAGGACTTCTTTAGCCCTTTGTTTGAGAAATCTGGAAATTGGTTCGATTCGAGCCCGAATGTATAAGATAAATTGATTTAGAAGTAATTTTTGAAATTTTAAATAAAAGATGAAATTATTGTGAGCTAAATATATAAAAATTTTCTGAGTAAAACGTTTTCCGGCAATAATATTAGATTTTCTCCAAAAACTATGATCCGTAAAAATTTTATGTTCATTATTATTATTTAAATTTTAAAGTAACTTTTCTTAAAAGACCACGGGGTATAATAACAAAATAAAAAAAATTATGGGCGATTCGATTTCAGTAACAAAACCTTCAATTATCCTGTAAATTATTCTTACAAAAAAAATAATAATGATTATCAATAAAATAGAATTTCAATATTCAACACAAAAGGATACACAAAAGTTAAATTCATTAATAGTTTTTTTTTTGTCAGACAACAAAATTTAAACTCCACTTCTAAAATTACATTCATAAAAATAAAAAATTCCATAAACCTTAATAATATATATTTTCTTTAAGGAACACAGGACACCCTCTCTAAGGACCTATCAATTAGTGCAAAATTTAGTGTTTTCCTAGAATGATATACGACTATTTTTTTTGTTGGATATTGTTACAATTTAAATTATAATCTCGCCCAGTTTAATCTTAAAGACTTTTCATGTATATTTATAAGTCTGGATAGCGAGCAGCGCTCTAAGCATTTTTAAAGATAATCAAATCATTCATTGAGAAAAAAGAAGATATAGAATTAAACCGTAATAAAAATACAGGTATATACAATAAGAGATTCAGGTAATAAAAATATTGTCTACGGATACGCCAATGAAGAAGATTTTAGTTCGGTGTATAAATTTTAATAGTTGTTGGGTTCATTTAAGCGAATTCTGTTGAATTTTAGAATTTTTTATTCTAGTGTTTTTTGCTGGCTGAGGAAAAGTATCATTTTTGCCTTTCCGAAATTGTATATTATTTGGTGTCATTATGACATAAATTGGTGTCCACCTACATTGATCTAAATTGAATGACCCAAACAGACACTTACAGAGCGCACAAAAATAGAAGTTGAATTCTTTATAGATTTTGAAATAATACAATAATAATTGTATAGGTCGCAAGACCGGACGCGAGTATTAATGTATAATTAAATTAATAAATTTATGAGTGGCGTTCAGTTATAGTAAAAATTTGGCGTCTTAAAAATTCTTGATGGATTGATTAATTAATTGAAAAATCTTCTACTATTGCTTAGCGCAGTTTTAAAGATCGATTTCTATATAAGCTAAAAACTGATTATACTAAGGGATATACTTTGAATTTGCATCCTTGGGAGGATGTATGACTTTTGGATTGGTTAGCTATTTTAAGTCTGATATAAAAATATCTTTCCTGTTTTAAGTTTACGTGGAAAATATAGAATTTCTCCGAACTATGATAAGAAGGAAATGATTAGATTAATATCGAGGAAAATAAATATGACTTTCTTCACGAATTTGAAAGCTGGAGGTTACTAAACTGTAGGGATGGTCCAATGGCAATAATTAAGCCTTCATTACAATCTTTAATTTCGTTTTTACTTGATAAAAGTACAAAATTGTTAAAACTATTTTGAAATGGAACTAGAAATAATTAGGCTACTAAAAATACGTATTAATTTTCTGAAAAATATAGTCCTTAGTATCAGTTTTATATAACAAGAGACATTCAGGCGGTGTTGTTCTTCAAATTTAATAGAAAATCGCTAACAAGCATTGCAAATTTTTGTTAACATTAAAAATTACACGCCACAATCTTTTGTCCACAAACAATGTAACAAATATAAAAG
Organism: Rhamphomyia laevipes; assembly: GCA_963920725.1. NCBI lineage: Eukaryota > Metazoa > Arthropoda > Insecta > Diptera > Empididae > Rhamphomyia > Rhamphomyia laevipes. The sequence continues at coordinate 57,143,470 of OY987256.1, forward strand.
AGCTACTTAAGAAATTTTGCTAAACATCCCACCTTAAGAAATCTGGTACGTTACACTCTGTTTTTGGAAAAGTTTTGTTTTGTCTTTTTTTTTCAAGTATTGCCTCTTTAATTTTTGCTATTGTTCAATAACAATGAAATATTTTCTAATAAAACGTCAACTACTGAAGTCCCAAAAAAATTGTCGGAGGTTTTCAGTTTTGTTGAAAGAAAATTTTTATATTAAAAATTCATTTAAAATCTATTTTATTTTTGTTGTTATTTGGTCATATCTTATACATTCTTACAAAAATTTTCAATTTTAACAGAAAATCCATTAACTAAAAATCGATTAAATTTGAAAGGACCAAAAAAAAAAACTAAATTCAGAAGATTAATGATTTCTTGCTGAAGTTACTACAAAGAACAAGAACTAAAAATTAAGGAGATAGTTTTTTTGTAAAAACTATACTTAAATTAATGATAAAGAAATGAAACTAAAATTATTTATTTTCGAGCTGTATTCTTTCAAACACTTGAAAATGCTCTTGTAAAAATTACAAATTTTTTCAAATAAATAAATATTTACTTTCGAGCAATCTAGAACTTGCGAATGTCGGCTAAATAAGAGTCAAGTGGGTAATAAAAAATTTTATTTTGTATATAAAGGTTCACAAAATATTATTTTAAGTTTTTTAGTCAACAGTAGTTTATCAAGGATTTAATATTTATTAAGGATAATTTAATGTTTGATTAAAGATTAAAAAGATTTGCAAAATATTTAACAAGAAAATGTTTACAATCGCCAACAACTAAAGATTATTAAGAGGATGTAAATAGTAATATAAGAATCTACAAAGAATTATATTTTTATATATCAATTTTTATGCTGTTAATCCTTTTTCCAAAAAAAAAAATTTTCTTTGTAATATGAGATGAGCATTTAAGCATAATTTCCGGTTCTACAAAGAATAAATATCTTAAAGAAATATAAAATTTCTATTAGGATTTTCTGTAATGTTTTATAGAATGTTCTGTACTTTTTCTCGGACTAATTATAGGTCGCTACGTAAATCGAAATTAATGCGTTGGTGATTTTAGATAAATCTTATGGCCTGTGAGTTATTCACTGGCCAAACTAGCAATTAAAGAGACATTCAAGTCTAGTTATAATAAATCATCTTGTAAAAAATTCAGTTCTTATCAAAAACATCAACAAATTACCTGAATTTAAAATAGATATTAATATTTTTATAATTTTCGCTAACTAGAGGTTTACGATATTTTTAAAGAATGGTTCAATAAAATTAATTATTATTGAACCATTCTTTTTAGAATTTTTACAATTGATTTTCATCTAGGGGTTTTCAATAGAAATGATACATTTGTCACTAGGGATTGAGTCCGATAGCGATGTCTGAAATATGTTAATTCCTTACAAGCATTACAAATAATTATGGACCGCTATATAAATTAACAAAATTTACAAATTGTTCAATTAGTTTATCAAAATTCGCGTTCAATTGTTGAAAATAAAAGAGGACTCGTGAATTATTTATGGTTCATTTAATCGAATTGAGAATGAATACGCTAGTAATCAAAATTGCCATAATTCTGATAAAAATATAATTTGGCATTTGAAGAAGTTTGATTATATCCAGAAAAATTAACTGTTCGGTCATCGGATCGTGCTACGTTAATGATTCGTTTAATGTTTTGCACCTATCAATTGGCCAGTAGAATCATGTGGCTTAATACATTTAGACTTTCTATTGTAAGGATATCCTAAGTGATTATCGAACGAACACTTGTGAATATCGAACGAGTTATTAACGATATTCATCCAGTTTTATGTTAAAAAGTATGCAAAAACTGGGTTGATCGAATTGGCTTTATCATACGCAGCCTTGGTGATGAAACATTCTTCAAATTACTTATAAAAAATCATTTTTACTATTCATACTTTTTGTCATATATTTCAATTTAACTTTATATCACGGTTAATGAAAGACTCTCTACAATCATTTTTGGCAATTATATTAAATACATAATTAAGTTCGACATTCTCTATACTTTAGGTTAGTTAGTTACTTGTTTTAATAATTCGTAGAAATGACATCTTATTCCGAAAGTTATTGACAATTCATCCTTTTTTTATATATTTCCTATTTATTTATTACAAATATTTCAATAACAAACCGGAAGATCATATCGCGAATTATGCTTCCGAATAATGATATCCTACGGACAAACAAATAACGATACTAATTTCTGTAAAAGCCGACACCATCTGTTTTTCAAATTACAATATTTTCGTTAATATTTAAAACTTTTTATTAGCATAAAATCTATGATGACAACAATAAAAGGATATTATCATTAAACAATAAAAGGATATCACAATTTTCTATATTATATTTTTGGTTGCATATAAATGAATAGTCTCTAAAGTAAAACCGACTTTTTAGAATTTATTTACTTTTAAGGTTGTAACCAAAACGAAATTTACAATAGTTGATTTGTAAATATTATATTTCGCAGCGTGTGCCAAAAAAAACGTTAAATACGAATTTAAAGGACATTTTCAAAAAAACCAAAGAAAATTACTATAATTTCAAAAATTAAACGCCACATGACAATTATTATTAGAAATTGAAAAAATCTCTTCAAATATTATAATGTAAAGCTGTCAAGCTGAGAATAAGGATATTTTTTTTTCGTACGTGGCAATAAAAAAATAGGTAAATTCCATGTAAATTCAATTCTTTCTTAAATTTATTATCTTTTTTATTCTATTAAAATATAATTTAATATTTTTGTTTGAAATTCCGCCCAAGAAAATATTATAATTACAATAGGTGTAAAGAAAATTTCTATAATTTCAAGGGTATTATTTAGTTTGACAATATAAAAGGACGATTGTTTAAAGTAAAATTATTGTCATTGTTTAGTGTTAGCAAAAGGCGTGAATTGTTGGTTTTTCAATGTCACTTTTTTGTTATTGGCTTTGGTTAAGTATCGAAATTGTAAAAAATTTGCCCACAAATAAAATGAATATCTTTAGGATAAATGGTTTTATAATCTACACAGGACACTGATTACAATTTTTTTGTTATACTTCTTCTACTGTTCACTATTGTTAAAAAAAAATATAATACGTTTTTCTTTAAATCCGAAGGTGTCAAAAGATTTGTAATTCTAATTGCATTTAAATAATGTCGAAAAGAATTGTATACGTTGTCCCAGTCCCAGGTACTTTCAATAATAATTTTTGGTAACAAGATCTATTTTCTTAACAAAACTTATCACCAGAAGTTTAAGATTTCAAATATCAAATAATTATATAGAAAAAAAAATATTTTTCAAGGAATATAAAGCAAAAAAAAAGCCTGATTTGAATAAAATTTTCGGCATCAGGTCCAGAAAAAAAAAATTGTGTTGCAGAAAAGGTTACATAATAAAAGAATATTTCTAAATAATAAATTTCTTTTATGGAAAATCACCGCCAAAGAAATTATTTTGTCTGACAAACACTAATAATCAAATATTTGCTAATACACAACGTAATAAATAAAACAAAACTGCCATAGAAAAAAATTTCTTAAATACCGCGAAAAATACTTGAGGGCTAAAATAAAAAAATAATTTGAAATTTTTTTTTGTATTTGGTTAAACGGAAAAAGTATAAATAAATTCGTTTATCGGAACTGTGGTGCGTCCAAAAACAATTGTCGATTTTTAATGAAGTTGTTCATGTACAAAATGATATTAATCGATTCTTTTACATTTCCCCCCACCCCACCGGATTTTGTTTGGATGATTAACAACATTTCAATACGATTTATTTCTTAATTGCTTACACACTGAGTACGGCGCGTGTAAAAAGGGAAATAAATTTAAAAATAAAATAACAAAATCGAAATAAATGGAAATAAAAAATGATTTAATGTATCAGAAAATTAAAAAAATTATATTGATTATTACACAGGTTTTATGTATTGAGATAATTATAGTTTCCGATTTGATAAAAATTTGGTATGTATTGAAATACTTCATCTTTTTTGTATATTTCAGACTTTGTAATAGTTACGTTCAACCAATAACAAAGTAATCTGTCACAAACCTCCAATATTATCAGTTCAATGAAGCCAGGAGCGCACCTTACATAAATACAATGAAGTGCATCCATTTGTAAATCTTAAAAGTTGAAATGGGAGCTTTGAAGACGTGGAGGCCGTATCTCAAGTTGATTTTATCAAAAGATATTTTACGTCGTGCGACCTCTATACAACATCAATGTCGATAAATACATCACTGCTAATAAACCAACTAATGCCATCACCAAAATTGTTTCTGTGTTGCTTTGGATAACTCTGAACTCCTTAATTATAGATTTTATTTGAATTAGTTTTTGAAAACTTCCGAATTGGCGTAATCCAGTGGCGTTACGCGAACTTGTCCAATGTACATTTTGCACACTCTGATTACATGATATTCTGGTAGGCAATAAATAATACATTTTCTTTACTTATAGTTTCTAATACTCAACTACTACTCAACTTAATCTTGGCAACCTTTTTGCATAATTTAATTGTAAACACAAACGTCTGAACGAATCTCGCAGGTCATCAGCAAAATAACTATTGTTATTACGGACAGTAATCTGTAACTATTCGTTTTCTGATTAGGCATGCATTAAAATTAAACCTAAATAATCCGCAGAAAAATAATTACTTCGAGTAGAAAAGAAACCTTGTTCCAGTCTGATTTTCATTTCTTTAATGGTCCTGGTCCTATACTTGCTCCACTAAAAATACTAAAGTAACTTCTGTCGGTTGGAGCGTGGCATTTTAAAGTTTATAGTTTTCTCTATCGCTCTAGAAAGCTAGATTTATATAGCAACTAAAGGATTAAAGCAGTGCTATTAGTGACCAAAAATAAATATTGTATAATATTTTAAACGCGAAGCGACAGATTTATACAACATAAAACTGTCATCTACTCTTTAGCTGTGTAAGATCTCATATTACCCATTTTCGAGTAGCGATATTATTATATTAATTTAAGTATATAGTTTTTGGCATCATCGCTCTATTCTATAACTTATAATAAAATCGTTCCGGAAATGAAATTTCAGAAACTGAAACTTATACATGGATTCCATAATTAAATATAATTATAATTTAACGAAATTTTGTTTGTTTTTAATTAATTCGTTGAATCGTTTTGCGAACGTGCGACTATAATAATCAAAATAATCTCACATTTTGAAATATATTTGTATACATAGCGATTTCCAATTATACATAAACGTATTAAAACAAAACCGCTCAACAAAATGAACTTAATTAAAAGACAGAACCCTATAAACAAAAAAAAATATTGTTAAATTACTTTATTTGCTGGGCGTTTAGTTGAAAATGTTAAAAATTGAACTTAACAAGTTTCTGGTTACTTCTTTGTAATTAAAATATAAATATTTTTATAAATTAATTAAAAAAAAAATAAAAATAACTTAACATTGGAATGTGCGTACGTACGCGTGTCCATCAGTACCGATTTTTTTTTTTTTTAAATACCACTTTTCAGTCAAAACTACCGAATGATCTCTAATTATAAAGGGTTCGGTAATTTATTTTAACCTGTAATAACATCTTTTCACTGCGAGGTGTATCAAGTGGAAAATTTGTCTTTTTCAAAACATTTTTACCCACTGACCAACATTTCGCGGAAATAAGAACACAAACAAATTTTAATGATGACAACAAAAAAAAAATATTATATCAAGAAAATGAAAGTTATTAAAATTATGCGCGGAAAATTATGTTTTATTTAGCCAGAAACGGGATATAACATATAAAATTGATTAACATGAATGTAATAATATTCACCGGTATATATAAGCAATTGAAATTACAGTATAATTATATAGGGAAAATTGTGTCGTACGTCAGTTATTGATCAAGTGAGCGATTAACCTTTATCAAAATATTATAATTGGTATATGAAATTTGCGTATTGATCGAAAGTGCGACCAAAAATTATGCTATATAAATTTAATTATTTGGAAATTATTGGAACGTTGCAGTTGTAGTTTTACAAGGAGCACTCTCACCTAATTATGCCTTCAAGCTGGTAAAGAGTAAGTGTGCGTAAGTTTAAATGACAGCTGCTGCGGTTTATAAAACTCGTGCTTTAAAATGTTTTAGGAATTATAAACAAATTGACAGTAATTATGGTCAGGAAATAAATTTTATTATACGGTTTCAGAAGCGTTTCGAGCAATTGTTATTAAACGAATATATTACAGTTGACCGAATTTATGTCAATTTGAATTTAGTAGTTATAAAACCAAATAAAGAAAATAATTAAAGAACATTTTAAATTTCAAAAGATTTATCTTAATACGAAAAACGAGACGTACTGGATGGACTCTCCTAATCAATATTTTTAATTCTTCAGTTTGGATCGTGCAATACTGGAAGATTTACGAAAAATGTAAACATAATTTCTATATACCGAAATTTAATTGCTTTTGAATAAAATTAGCGTTTGGTTTTAATTTTTTTTTTGCAGTGATATATTTTGAATATTACTGGCATATTTGGTTCAACACTTTACGTATAATACACCCGAATAAACGATTATTCTTGAATACCGATTAGTTCCCGATTTCAGAGTGGAATCTTAAGTCTTAAGGTTTCAACTTATTTGCTGGTTTCTAAGTGCAAGTTTAAAGCTAATTTTTCTTTAAAGTGAGATTTAACTTAACTATGACAGATGGGTAGCGTTTAAGCTTTATTTTTGACATTTTTTATTATTAGTTTTAAAGTTATTAGTAAAAAGTTACATTAAAAAAAGAAGCTAAAATTAATGCTAACTCAAAAAATTTAATTTTACATTTGTAATTACAATAATTTAAATTTGTTGGTTAAGCTAAGCTTAGGGAAAATTTTGATTGAGAAACATAGAGAACATAAGTTGCAGACACAATCGGTTTAGTTAAGCTTAGCTTCTACTGTGAAATAGTTAATAGACCACTTAACTGATTGACAATGTCACTCTATAATCGACGCAAATTTAGTCGCTCACATCGATTGCATGATAATTTAAACGATTATTACAAATGTTTTGATTCCAATTCTGTTTGTTTCATGCTATCCTTATACATTAATGTTGTATTATCAGTTAATGTTAATTACTTTTTATACGTTTTACATGACCTACAATTATCCAGAATTTTAAAACATTCAAATTTGTGCATATAAAATTTTTTATCTAAAATACTTGAATGAAGTATTCAAATAAATCTTGTTTGATGTGACACAACAGGATTTTTTGAATTAATCACATATCATAAAAAAATTTATGCAAATATTCAAAATTTATTTTTTATAAATATTTATCTTTTTTAAATAATGTTTTATGACCAATAATAACATAAATTTTTATTTTGATAATAATAGGGTTAATCGAACATTAAACTTTAATTCACTGAATTGTCATTGAAAATGTCATCAAAAAACGTATTACTTCTTGTTGGAAATTACGAGATGGAGGCTCACAGCAGTATGCAAATAATTTCCATTAATATATTTTTTGTAATGATTTTTTTGCTGTAGAGACGACTGCAGAGAGTAGCTCACAGCACGCAATCATTAATGGTACACGATCGATTAGATAAAAATTATATAAAAAGAATTTATGTTGCGATGGTAAACAGAAGTAATTTTAATGTTGGTACTTTAAATATTTTTATTTTTTGGGAAACTGATCAATCTTTGTATAAAAATTAAATTAAATTTTGTTGTTGTTGTTGTTGTTGTTATAAGTTATAGCTTATGAAATAATCCAGTTCAGAAATTTTATGACAGAGAAAGGAATTTTTTAAGTTTTATGATTTTCAAAATATTATAATTTTCGTTAGTTTATCATTAAAATGAGAAATTTATTATGACAATATTTTATGTTGGGTGACATATTAACATGAATAAGTGAATTTTTGGTAATTAGATGTTCTTGACCTTTTTAATTACATTAATTAAGATTATATTTTCATTACGCTATAAATAATGTAAATTTAATAATCAATTACCATCGTAAATATATACATATTTCGTTCTTACAAACAACGAATGATTAGGTTTAGAGTAAGGGAGGATCAACCACAAACAGCCTTGATCACTACATCCATATTGCTTAGTGTGATATCCTTTTTAATTATATGTCATTAATCAAACCTGCAGTACAGCTGCTTCAGTAACAGCAAACATATTTCGGTAGGCCGATAATGTAGCTTTTGTCATATTTTTTTAAGATTGCAGTGATTTGTGAGCAAGCCTAAAATTATTCTAGTTTTTTTCCTTTTCGTTTGAGTTTTCTGTTGCTCTGGTTTTTGATGGTCCAGGGTTATGAATAGCTTGTAATATGTCAGCTCTTCACTCATGTTCCAGTATACTTCTTTTGATAATGAGGATTTGTATTTTCCTTTTATAGGGTCTTAAAGTGACAGCGTAATACACAATTGAATGGTTTTGATGCAGCGATGTTGCTGCTAACATATTCTTTCGCCAAAATGTCCGTTTCTTTGTTACTTTTGAATATTACATGAGATGGAATCCATGCAATCTTCCCATCTTTTTAAATAAACAGCTATAATAACGAACCATTACATCTAAGAATTTAATTGATGCTAAGAATATTAACACAATATATAGAAACCATCAGTTTTGAATTATTTCTTTTATCAAGTAATTTTTTATAAAGATTTTACTGAAAGTGCTTCGGAGAATGCATTTTGAACGCATTATTTTTCGTCCGAATCATCGGAAAGTTAATTTTGGAAAATTGAAACTATAAGCTAATAAAAAAAAATACTAAATGATTAAAAATCCTTTTAGTTAATTTTCCATATAGAAATCTTAATTATTTTGACATTTCGGCGACTGAAAACTCAACTGGAAAATAATTTAAAATGCATTGAATTATGCAGAGTTTATTAGAAATCTGCAATATTTATTTCATAGTTACATATAATATTGGCCGTTTTTTTCAAATTGTAATGTAAATTGAATTTAATAATTACTTAAAACGATCTTTTCATATTTTCTTTCTAACTGATATATAAAATTTATTTATAATGCAGTTTTAAATCATGCTATTTTTTGATTAAATGCAATAAAAATTGGTTTTTTTCTTCTTAATTTTATACTATTACCAAGTAGTTTCGCTCTCTACATTGAAATCTTCTTTGAAAAAATTTATTACCAAAACCCATTACCATTTTATTATTTTATTGATCTTCAATTAAAATAAATCTTAAATTTTTCTCCTGTTTTTTTTAACTCGATAACAAGCAAAGTGAAAATTTTATTTGAAAAAAAAAAATTATTATTTATTATTATAAAAAAAATAATATCAATAAAAAAAATTATATTTTTTACCAATTGATATTTAATTTTTTATCCAATTTCCGAAATTTTTCTTAAGTAATAAAATTCAGATAATTATTTTATTACATATAAAAATTAACAATTTTGTTACAAATTCTTGTTAAATATAGAAAACAACTTTGTATTAATTGTAATAAAATCATAAATTTTGTGATAAAAACAGAGCGAAATGAAATTGGAAATGGTTAAAAAATAAAAATCTTAATGGCTTGATTTGAGATGATGGAAGATTGTAAGAAAAATTTATGTAAGTATACAAAATTTTAAGAAAAGGTTATCGAAGCCTGACGTAATAAATTGTTGTGCATGTTGCCAGTACACTGTAAATTTAATTGATATGACTATTAAATATAAAAATAATTAAATTATTAAATGAAAACTTTTTTTCGGAAAATTTTATGTTGATAAAGTTGTAAAGAAATAGTAGCTAGCTTCCAAAACCCACGATCATCAACTAACCAAGCTTTATGTGACCAATTACTGGATAGTGTAATCTAGAGTAGAGACACTAAAACTATCGATCTTTCGATGAACATCGTGCGCTAAATTTAATTAAAATCTGACCAGCGGTTCTAGTTATAGGAAATGTTATTGCGCATAGTTTATGCGTATACCTTTTTGGAGTTACCGAACTCAAGACCGATCAGAATAAACGTTTCAATTAAATCAATTTTTTTTAAGGTCAAGTACAATACAACAATCAAAGATTAGTTGCTTAAACCTTAAAAAGAATTAATTAATTTATATTATCAGTTCCGACACATCTCAAACTTTCAAAATATTGATTTGCTAAAAACATTATTTAGCTAGGCTACACTTATAATGTATTGAAACTTATGACGCTATTCTCGATTTAAAGTCATATTTTTTTCGTAGATTGTTCTGTAGAAGCATTACTTAAATCATAATTCTTATTAATTTACTATTAATTTACACTCCGTTTTATTACATTTATCTCTTCCTTCACATACACGAAGATTTTCCCAATGTTTTGTATTTACTAACAGTTTCTATACTTCCATTTGGGTTTATTCCAAAAGTAATCATTTTCTTCAGAGTCTTTAACAGAACATGAAGACTTCCATTCTGTCCAGCTATAATATGGCTTGTTTCAATTGGATTCTTGATATCTTCATCACCAGTTCATTTAAATAATCAATTATTGAAGTGATTAAGATTCTAAGTATCCTTTTTACTAAAGCGAACATTTCAAACATAAATTTCACTAACTAATCATACTTTAGAGACAGAGGACCATTCTGGCATATCGAACTTCAATTAAATTTTCATTTAAATTATGTGCATCAATTGAAAATTTAAGAAATATATTTAAAAAATACAAAAAAAAAAAAATTAAAACTTAAAAAAACATCATAAAATTTACAAGTTAAATACAAAATATTGATGTCAATATAGTGACATTTTAAGGAAGACCTCATCGTATTGTGTTGTACCCTGTCATTTTCATATTTAAACATAAAAATATAGTGTCACTTTTAAGACATTATTCAATTTATTTATGTGTTTTAAAAACCAAAAATTTTTAAAATCGAATAATCGAAAATGTTATTATGCAGAATAATATTAGGGTGACAAAACAAACAAAAAATTTACATTTTGATCAACTTTCAAAACTTCCAAACATTATCATACTATGGTGTAGAAACAAGATATAAGTATATTTTGACACCTTGTCATTCTTTGGCGGATCTTTTTTTTCTTCTTCTTAGTCTTTGAAAAACTTGATAAAATAAATTTATGGTAGGTTTAAGTATATTCTGATCGAAATGAAAGCATAAATTTGAATATCTTTACAATCCGGAAGAATATTTATTATAAAAAGGAAAACAGTGTAAAAGAAATAAATAAAAAAGTATATTAAATTTTCGGTAACATTTTAAGAATGCTTTTACAAACTAGTAAAAACAAGTGTAAGGTAAAATTAAAAATAATATGATTAACTCTTAAAATGGCTCTAGAAAATTCTTCAATTTGAGAAACACTTTCTTGTCGGTGATAAATTTGATTTTTGCGTATAATTCGTACACGGTTATAATTCGTACACGAAAGCCTTACATAACAACATTACACAAAAAACAATATTAATTATAATATTATTGTGAAGCTATTCAACCTGTTCGATGTTAATCCAATTACAGAAAATTATTGATTTATTATATAGGCGCAAATTGTCTTCTAAATAATTATAATTTCACACCTTCAGGCCCAACAAAAATAATATAAATGAAATAAATCTTAAATCTTATTAATATTATCTATCTTTTAAATAGAATTCTTTGAATAAAATGTCTTTAAGGACTCTTTTGACAATGAAATAACTTCATTTGATAATATTTTTTATTGTATTTTTTTTTCTTTTGAGCTCAGAAAACCGATTAAAAGAAAATCAACCTATCGAACTGTGATACAGGCAATCACGATTTGATTGTTACCACTGAGAAGAAACTATTAATATTTTTGATGGACCCAATAAACACAATCATTATTTTCTAAATTGTTATTTTGTGGTTTTATATTTCATTATTTTATGTTTAAATATATAATTTAATTTTTAGTGATTTCTTTAAAAATTATAATGAATCTTCGCTCTAGGGGGTCTGGCTTTTAAATGCTGGTCAATATTATTTAATAATTGTCAAATTTACCCGCTGACATTTTTAGTGATTTCATAAATTGGTGATATTTTAACAAAGGATCTGCATAAGTTGACATTTTTTAGTGAAACTTTTTGATTATAATAGTTTGTAATAAAATGGCTTGCTATTATCAAAGGTGTTACTTTTTTGTTTCAAAGTCTTTTAACTTGTACTTTTGCACCTTCAAATTACGATCAATTCGTTAATTATATTTCTATTAAAATTCTTTCTCAGGCGACCAGCTGGACACAAGCTACTGTAATTCTAAATCTTGAAGATGTTTCGACTATTTTATTTTTTAATACTACTGAGTTTCGATATTAGAAGAGTTAATTATGAACTACTTTTTATAAATTAAAGGATTGCACAATATTTTTGTTGTAATTAAATTACTAATCAATTTAAGTTTAATTTGAAATTAAATATACAATTTTACGCAAACGCTATAAAAAAAAAATTAATTTAAAATTCATATCACGTAAACTCGACATTTATCACCATTCGCTGAAGACCATAACGTGCTGTCATGAAACTTTACCATCATATGACCATAAAAAGTTTTAAGTTATTTTCCATTTATTATACAGAATTTTTTCGATTCTCGATTAACTATAAAAATCGAAAACAAATAATTCACTTGATTACTAAATAAAGGGCGCCCTCATCACAATAAAAATGAGAGAAGGTTGTCAAAAAAAAATAAAGAAGAATTCTTTCTATATACCATCTCGATTAGTATGCGAAAAGTGTGACATTGGTTTCATAAAAGTGTTTTTTTGTTGTTGTGCGGCTGAAGGATTCAGTTGGTATTTTAGAAATTTCTGTAATTTATGGCTAATTAACAGATCAAAATCTAGAAACTAACTATTAAGAATTTTGTTGTTATTGTAGATAAACTCGACTGCGTTATAGTCAAGGCACGCTCCAAAAAGAATTTTGATTAAATGATTTAACATTGTTTCGTGGAGTTATTTTAATTATAACTTTTTTTAGTTACTTCTATTTTGAGATGCGTCCTTCAAAATTAAATATATTAAAATGAAGCATCCGGTTAAGGCTCAGAAAGGTATGTTTTGTACTAGACTACATCTGTCTGTTGGAAGTGGTAAATTGTATATGGAAAGTTAATTTTGATCCAAAAAAAAAATTCATATTAAATTTTCGATTTTTTATACATAGGTTCATTTATATAAATCAAGACTAGCTACAATTTAGCCATTATTTTTTACTAAATCAAATCACGAAATGTTAAAATGATCTTAGACAATCTCAAATTACAAAAAAAAAATATATATTCTGTCACCTTATTTTGGTTTGCAATCCTAATTTAATCTGATCCTAATTTGTAATCTATGAACAACAATTTAAATTTCACTATCCTGGAGGTCTTATAAATCAAAATTTTTAGTAATTCGAACGCTGGCATTTTTGTCTGTTGTGTATCACGAAAAGTATCCTTTTTTAGAAGGATTTAGAATTATTTATTTATTATTTTCTGTTTAAAAGAATTAAAATTTACAAATTTACTGATTGAAAAATTAAGATTTTTTTTGTTGATTCCAGAGAAAGGACATTTAAGGAATTGATAAAATTATTCTGTGAATGCAGTTTTGATTTAATATTTTTGTTGCTGATAATTATGATAAGAATATGTCAGTTAACAGTCACATTTTATACGACTTTTTATATTTAGAAAAAGTGTACTGAGTTTATTAATAAGAATTTGTTCATTTTTCATTCTGATTACATTAAAAATTCATTGAATGGAATACAATTCCTTCAATAAAATTGATCACCTCAGATTTCATTTTTTATATAAGATTAAGAATCTTTGGATTACTCTTAAAGAAGTTGAAATATATTACTTAAAACATATTAATCATAACCTCCGTAATCCCTGTAGCAAAATATAAATTTTCTCATTATATTGAAAAATTGGAAATTACTCGGCGCAGAACATTTTGCGAGTTATATTCAAAAAATGTAATATTAATGAAAAAAATTATTTTTGTTGAATTTGATAGCATTTTGAAAATTAATAATTTTTTTTTTCAGGAAACATTATTATTAAATATTATCAATCTTTTTTTATTATTGATTATAATTAAGTGCAATTATATATGATGAAATTATATAGGATGAAATTTAATATTATTAACTAACGAAATATCCAAATCCAAGTGAACTGACAATGAAAAACAATAAAAACATTAATATCAAAATTAACACTTTATGAAGTTAAGAAAAGTTGAATATTTTTGATATCATTTTCTTTTAATTTACGAAATGTGAAGATAAGGAAATTTTAAAGGTTTGTCAACATTTTTTATCATCAATTTTAATAATATTGATGAAGTTAATATTAAATTGTAATTTACATACATTGTAAAGATTGTTATTATTTAGCTTTATTCCTCATACCTCATACATAATATCTAATCAATTATAATTCAATTAGTTTACTTTGTATGTAAGCATCATCAATTACTTCTTTCTCTGATATCTAAACTTTGAACATGTTCTTAATAATCAACTGACATAATGAAATACATTCATTTTTTCAGTTGTCTTCTAGTTCTGAGTAATCATATCTAAATGCACTTCAAGGTCCAACTGTTATCATTACTAAATGACTCGACCAGGTTCACTTCTATTAGTTTGTTCTTGCTATGACATTAGTAAATTATATTCTATAGCATTCTTTGCTGCATCTTTCCATTGATCTTTGTGTCCGTATGTCATAATCAACCTGTAATGTCATAATCGGAATTATGGTTCCGTCGAAGAAACATTTCATATCAAAAATATGTTAGTGTTTAGAAAATTGCTTGTATGTATTTACTTATTTTTCATCTTGGATTTTTAGTGATATTATTTAGCATAAATATTTATATTTTCATTAATTTTTAATTCCAATTAAAATGATTTTTATTTCCAAGTATTTATTTCCATTAGACCAACTTTGGAATAGTTTTCGTCTAGCTCTTTCATCATTTTTCTCTAGTTCTTGTATTGAAGTAGCGAGAAGTGACACACAAGTTGTTCATTAATTTCAAATTATATTGATGTATTCTCCATCAATTTTTCTAAATTTCCAATTAAGTTTAATAAATATTACTTGCATCATGAAAATATCCTTTCGTAACTTAATATTTTTTTAAATTAATCATTATATTAAATTAATCATTATATTAAATAGTTCCGCGAAAAATCATTTCTCAAAATGTTTCATACTCAAAAACCAAAAATTTGGACAACATTGAAAATAATATCCGGTCTCACCATCAATTATCAAAAAGGATAGGTCAAATCAATACTTTTCACAGATAAAGGTGAGAAAATTACTGTTTCAAAAAATGTTGGTCTGTAATATTGGCGCCTGTCACGTTTCCAGGATATATGTAATTAGTTTTAAGTGTTTTTTTTTTGTTGCCAATTTAAACTGAAAGTATTTTGACGTCTATACCACAAATTTAGGTTAAAAAAAAAGGTGTTAATTTATTACACCTAAATTGTATAGTATTTTATTAAAAATGTATTTAAAAAAAATTATTATTTATAATATCTGTAATTATTAGCCCTAAATTTTGAGAAGTATTGAATATTAGAAATTTACAAATTTGATGTAAAAAATCAGGTAATTCTGTAGATTATACAAACAATTTAAAAAAAAAAATTGAACTTATGAAAAATATGAATTTACATTTTGTATATTTCTTGCCCGATGCCCTTTAATAATAAATTGGATTTTCTTAAAAAACATTTTGCAGCTGCATCTTTGCTTTTTCTTGCTACAAAAATCATAATTTTTTTTTTAAATGTAGCCTTAACCTGTATACGATTTACACCATATAAAAATGTGATTAAACGTTGAAGACTGTATAGAAGAGAATCGTTATTATAGCCATGCGACTCGAATATTTTATGACACGCGTTCTATACAATCTTTTACTTCGGATAATTTCGTATAAATATGTAAGTAAAGCATAAAATACATGCGTACATTAAAATATGTTTTTTTTTGAAATTTTTATGTTTTGCAGAGCTTAGATCGTTTCTCTTTATTATTCTCTTTATAAATTCAGGCTTATTGATAAGAGGGGAAATTTTTATTTACTTCAATAACTTGACTTGAATGAAATTATCCATCAGCAACATAAAATTATGCTATGCAGCATATAAAAATGGTACCTGTGTGTATTGTGACCAAAGAAAATAATAATAATATTTCAGATTCTCAGGTAAATAAACAGACTACAAAACTGAAAGATTTCAAACGAAGGGCATCATTCCAGGATCTAATTTCGTACAGTAATAATCTCCTTTTTCTTGTGTTAAACAGTGTAACTACAGAAAAAATTAAAACCTGTTTTTTAAAACCTTAATATAGAAAAAAAGAAAAAAAAATCATAAAAATATTTGGTTTTTTAAGATAATCGTAATAGTCGTGGTTGAACCTTTTCAGTGAAAGGATATATAACTATTAAGTGACCATAATAAAAAAAAAACATTAATTTAATTTAAAAAATATTACAAAAGTGAAATGGAAAGTGTAAATATGACACTAACAAAAAATCCAAATTATTATAATATATCACAAAATTACACATCACCAATTCAATCATCAAACCGACAACAACACCAATTGAAAAATATTTTAATGAAATCGAATAAAATTCAACCAATTGCACCAGCACCACCCACCACAAATTCAATTCATGATAATATTAATATAACCGGCACCAATAAAAATCATCAACAACAACATCTTCAGCCAATAATAAATTCAGTTTGTGGTGATGGTGGTAATGATTATAAAAAGAAATACACCTACGCAAATTTACCATACACCGGTGAACATCAACAATTACCACAATCGGTTGCCAGACGTAATGCTCGTGAACGTAATCGTGTTAAACAAGTAAATAATGGTTTTGCTACTTTACGTCAACATATACCACAATCTGTTGTTGCATCATTAACGAATGGTGGTCGTGGTGCTAGTAAAAAATTAAGTAAAGTTGATACATTACGTATTGCAGTTGAATATATTAGCCGGTTACAAGAATTAATTAATAATAATGAATCCGATTCTGATAATAATAGTCCAACAAATAGTTATCATAGTAATTTATCTACAATTGGTTCATCATCATCTAATAATTATGATTATTATACCGAAAATCAAATAGATATGAAAAATGATGAAAATTTTATAATACGTTCACCATCATATTCAGAAATATCATCAAGTCCATCACCATCATGTAGTTCAGATCAATCATCAATTCAATCTAATCAATATTATCAAATGCAACCAATGGTAATGTCATCAACACCAATTGTACTACAGCAACAATTTAAATATGATACAAGTTATGATAATTCGAATTACAATAATAATAGCACAATAACAGAAACAACACCAGAAGATGAAGAACTTTTAGATTATATTTCATCATGGCAAGAACAACAATAAAAATGTTGGCTAGAAGTTGTTTAAGATAAAATAGTGAAATTGTAATTAGTGGCCTCTAGTCGATTTTTTTAAAGAAAAATTAAATATTTTATAATTTTTGATTTAAAATTTATAATTAATTGTAAATAATTTTGTGTATAGTAAATCAATTTTTAATTTTTAATTATTTTTTATATTATTAATTTATATTAAGTATTATTTGTTAACGGAAGATAATGTTTTTGAAAGCATTAATTATTTTTAGATTTTAACGAATGAAACAAACTATTAGAATTAATTAAACAAAAATAATAAAAAATTAAAATTTTAAATAAAATTTAATTTTGTTTAATTTCTTTATAAAAATAAAATAATCAATTTTTAATATTTCAGAATGAATTAAGTTTATAATTGAAAATATAGAGACAAAGTTCACAAGAATGAAGTCGTTATTATCATAATTGATTAATTTATATCATAAAATTATGATTGGAAGATAATAATTAGGCGTATCATAAAATGCTATTAGCAGATTGTATATCGTTAATGATAGTTATTTGCAACATTTTAATTATTTTTTTATAATTATAGGTTTTTAAAAGTTATAGTTAAAATTAATTAACCCTTACTGATAATTTGTGTTTCGTTCTTATACTGACCATGATGATCCTCTTAATAAAATTTACTATGACAAACACTTCAATCGTTAACACTGCGTATTGATAGTTACCAGTTTTGGATTATTTCATTTATTAAGTAATTCTTTATAAAGATATTACTAATAAGTATGCATTACTGGAGAATACATTTTGAAAGCATTATTTTTTGAAATATTCTTCGGAAAGTTAATTTTGGATAACTGAAAGAATAAAATACTAAATGATTAAAAATCAGTACTGGTGATGATATTTTTCCATACACTTACTAATCAATCTCAATTTTGTTGACATGTCGGTTGTCAAAATTCTACTGAGAATTATTTAAAAATATTGTGAATTATACAGTTCGAGAAGAACAAGTATCAATGGTTGTTATGGTGGTTCAGCTTTGCTGGGATATATATTGATTAATACTTTTAATTGAAAAATATTATCAAAATTTAAATTTTTTCTAATTTAAATTATATTTTTAACATAATTGATTTTCTATGAAATTATGTTCAAATTGTAGCCAAACAAAGTTTCGTCAATTACAAGAAATTAAATAATTTTCATAGCTTGTTGATGGTAATTATAAATTTATATTCTATATAGAATTAAGTAAAAATATTATTTTACATGATAATTTCCAATTTTTTCACTTTCATCATAAAATTCATGAATTCATTATATTTGAACTTAAGGCGTTATAAGATTTTTTATAGACATGTTCTATAGTTGAAAAGCTTATAAATACTTCATAAATTACTTTGTATCACGCTATATTCTATTTGAGTGTCATAAAATTTATAATTTTAAAACAGATTTTATTTATCTAGTTTAGATAATAAAGTAATGCATTATGTATAACAAAATAGTTAAATAATGCCATTGGCGGCTATAATGCCTTCATTTCCAATTTGCAATGGTAATTAATGTCATAATTGCCACGTACTTATTTCCTAACTACATGAAAATATTTCCTAGAACCAATGTTCTGATTTTAATAAAATTTGGTTCAAGTTTCTAGTTGATGTTTGACAAAACGCAGTAGTTTCATTAATTTGGTTATAGGCAAGTTCTGCTCATTATTTTCGATTATTTAAAAATTAATTTTATATTATTTACGAGAGTAATTTTTGTTAAATGGTAAAACTAATCTGCAGCCTTCCAAATTGTAATGGTAAAATTGTACAATTGCAGAGGTGTCTCCTTTTAATAGTATAACGCAATAAAGTGAAACTTTATGCTTTACTTCAAGGGAAATAGGGCTAAATTAATTGGCATTACATTTAATAACGTCGCTTCGTATTTGAAGATTTCTTTTTTATATTCGTATAGCTCAAAAAAACCGATACAGCTTATAAAAAATAATTGAATTTATATGTAAATTTGACGCATAAACCTTGAGTTGCTACAAACTAAGCAATAATTTCGTACTCTGCTGCCAGTTTTTGCTAATATCTAAAATTATATTTTTACTATCATAAATGTTAATTGAAATATAATTTCCCAGGTCACTTTTTTATATTTAACTACATTTTAAATCGTAATTAATTAATTCAGCTTTTAATTTTGAGAAGGTAATTGACTAGGTAAGATCAAAGAATATTCAATATTTGACTTTCCTCAAACTTTTTAAAAACATTTATATTATATTATTCTTCCCAGGCCTAGTAGAAATTCATAAATTTTTCGACATATTAGAAATAAATTATTTTTGATTGACCATTGTTCCTAAAGGCATTATTATCAATTTCTAAGAAGGTTTACCAAAAGTACCAACCAAAAAATACTTTTTTTCAGAAAACTAATAAATTTTGATAAAATTACAGCAAAAAAAAACCAAATTGTAAAACAAACACTCAAACTCATTACTCAAATTGATCACCTTTTTTAATAGTTTTGAGAAACGCCTTAAAACAAACATAAATTTATTATTTAATCTGTCTTTGCACCATCAAGGACACTGAATTTAATAAATACAGGTGAAAAATATTTTTATTCCTCGCAAAAAAAAAGAAGAAAAACCTCGTCGATCATATAATATTGAACTGCAAAATGAAATAAAAAAAAAAACTCTTGATCCCAGCGGGTGCAACCACACTCTTTTAAAATCTTTTAATCATTTATGCTATATACAAAGAGAACTCATCATCCTTCGAGGTCTATACAAGATTATATAGCTAATTTACAACAAGAAAAAAATCAAATTCATCATCACCGCATTTTGGAGGCATCAAAAAAAAAAAATATAAACTGATTCTAAAGGATATCAAATTTATTAGGCTTATTATCAAAAAAAAAAAAAAAATTGTGAACAATAGAAATTGAGATCGCGTGGCGCATCTTTTTTTTTATTTCGCTTGTACTTATTGTTATTGTCCATCAGTTTTTGACCACAAGGAGTGAAGATATCGATATTAAAAGTCGGTGTGTCTTTAAGATAAATTTAACGTGTGTCCTTTTGTCGCTTAATTATAAACAAAAAAAAATTCTTAGAAATTATTATTATTTTATTACATTTTTCGTAATGTGATACACTTTGCGGTATCAAAAAAAATATATTAATAGCCTATATTGCTTAATAATGGGTCAATTTGTACTGAAGTAGTCAAGAATTAGATCAATTTTTTGTTTTGTTGTTATAATTATTTATTTGACAGCTTGGTCTTTGAAGTTTTTTAAGAAATTTAAAAAAATTGTATAGGTAAAAAATAGAAATATTATAAAGAACCTGTTAGAATTCTAGTCTATTTAGTACTGCTCATTATTCTGCCTCATCATGTGCCTGGGAATTGTAAACAATAGAATATTCTGGCTTAATAAAACCAGGAATAGAAAGGATGATCCCATACTAAAGTAAATACGCGAAGAACGAATTAAAATAGGATCAGTCAAACTCAGAAAGAAGCTAGAATAGAATCATCAAGGATACCAAATAACAATTGGAGAGACGTACAATACTATAAGAACTAGGAAAGTAAGACGTAAAAACAGCAGCAACAAACTGAGTAAAATGCAGATGTTAATTGGAATATTTTATTAGTAATTTGTTGTATATAATTTTGTAGTGCTCTTTGGTTATGCACCCCAGTTTACTCATTACAATATTTTGAAGAATTTACCTTAGCAATTATAAATTATTTTCAATTTAATTAAACTATACTGCAACAGCTTTAATTATTGGTTCACTTAAAATTCACTTAAAATTACTTAAAAAACATATAATAAATTTCCGTTGCTGAAAAACCTTATGCCTTCAAACTTCATTCAACCAAAATTCTTATGACTGATTTAATTATATTTTTTGAAGATGAAATTATGATCTGAATATATTTAAATTATAATCAATTATAATGTGCAGATTTTATTCAAACTTTTTTTGTCTGACAAGCAAGCATTTTGGGCTCTGGAAAATTATGTCCGTTTGGTAAACACTGAAATTACAGGAACATTTAATTTAATCACCATAATTACAATTTTAATATGTATTATTTTTATGATACTTTATAAAATTATGTAGCTATTTATGACATATTCAAGAAGCTCTTAAAGTATGATAAAGATTTGTTAGTTGTTATTTTATGAATAACTTAAAAGTTAAATTATTCATAGAAATCTCTGATTTGGCTACCCGAATCTAGTAATTGCCATTTGTATCCTTACAAACATAAAACAGAAAAATGAATGAATCTAGTAATGAAAATAATTCTCATCCTTTTTGGTATTCGGAAGATCGGAAGTAAACATTTCTTCTTTCTGTCAATTTAAAAGGAATTCAAGGATAATTTTTTTTACAATAATTTGCTCTGCTTTATTGACAACAAGCGTTTTAAATAAGTATATTAAACATAAATATTTGTCATGTATTCGAATCTCCCTTCGGGCATAGTTTAATTTTGTTCAAAACTTATCATTTTTTGTGATTACATTAATTTTTTGTGTTGTTTTTTGAAATAATATTTTTTTTTAACATAATGTTTAAAATTTTTATGAAATTATTTGTAAATTATCCCAAATTATAGCTTATAATTATATCGAATTATATACCTCCATGCATGTATGTATTTTTAAAAGATGTTAAACAAATTTACTGGAATTTTTACATTAAAATATCTACATAATTATACAAATTTTTAATTTTTAAGAAGCGATTTTTTTAATTTTAATAATTTCGGAGTTGTAAGCACTTAGCATTCTGCAAAAAATAACAAACATGACATTAACACCTTACACAAAATCATAACTTATGAAGTACGACGTATGTCAGAATAGGGTTCCGGTGATTCCGAAACACACGTGTTACATACGCCAATAATATATAATTATTTCTGACGATTTGTATTATTGCATCGTCAAGCGTTTATGTTTATTTTGAATAGTGCGATATTTATAATTCAAAAAGAATTTAAAATTTTGAATAATTTACACATAAAGTTGCATTTTAAGATGCCAGGCTTCATTCTGATAATAGAGGTATAAAACTCACAAAATATTCAAATATTTTTTATATAAATTCATTCTTTTTATTCATTTCTCTGCTTTTTATACAATTTAGAAATCCCTTTTTTAATTCTAATTAGGTTGACATGCTGTTAAATCTTAAACGACATTAATAAAGCAATAAATTGTAATAGCTCATAATACTGCGTAATCCGAGTTTAAATCAAAAACATTAATAATGAATGTGAAATGATTAAATTCCTAAACTCGTCGTAATAATTTTATAATGTTACAGAAATAACTAATAAATTAATTTGATATAAAATCAAATTAAAATGCAATAAAATCGAAAAAACAAACAAAAAATGTTAATAAAATATTTCGTGAAAGTGAAATTACATCACCAAAGGTGGCCTTAAAAAAAAATATAGAAAGAATTTATTTAATATTTGATTATCAATAATTTGATCAATTTTTAATAGACCATTAAATAAACAGTCTAAACTAAAAACAATCCTTTTATTGTCATTAATTAAAAAAAAACTAACTTAGCGACGATTTTTATTATAGATTTCTCAGCAGGACTTTCCAGGCACCATTCCGAAAGCATATTAATTATGTTGTGAAAGTAGATTTCTATAAATTATTATTATACAAAAAAAAAATAGATAACATTAAAGAAAATGGTTAAAAATGGTTCAAAAGAGTTTAACCGATATGACAACAAATGACCTTGAAGAATTCTTTAATAAATTAACCATCTCCTAACACACATTACAGCAAATGTTTAAGCGTAGATGACAGTGGCGCTTGCGACTTGATTAATGTATTCGGTAAACTGTCATTCGGAATTAGGAATATGTTTTTACCGAACGGACATCAACTACATCACGAAACAAGGCTATGTCAAAATTGAAGGAAATCGACTGATTAAGAAGACTAAACTAATCAGTTTGGATTCGTAAAAGTTCAATTGTTCCAAAGTCTTTCTATTCAATTTCATGCGCACCTGTGTCTCCAATCATTCGATTTTCCATACAAAATAAACGAAAATGTCAAATTTGAACTGTACTGAATAAATCGGTACTGAACTGTTCCATATATTGCAGCCCTTACTTAATAATAAATAGGTTAATAAAATACTAACATAAAATATCATTCTTGTCAGTACACAAATTGCGAACTTTTGTCATATGGTAATCTCAATTTCGACTGAAAATTATTTGAAAATGTTTTATCAAGCTATACGATTTGATCAAGTAAACTTCCTAAGTACTTCTTATAATCCAAAAATATCAATAGTAATAAACAAAATCTTTATAATCATCTTATTTAGATCATCGAAAGTACAAATTAAAACTACTAGCAAACTCTATAATATAAAATGTCCTATTAATACCAATTATTTTATGAAATTCTTCATCTTTATTTAAACCATAATTACATGCTTTAAGACAGTGTCTTTTTAACACCTCTCACAAAATAATAAAATTACAAAGTTATGAGATTATTTCTTACTAAAAAAAAAACACTTACCAAAAGAACAAAAAATCTTGTGAAATCAAGATTAAAATTTTGAAATTTTTGCGAAAACATCACTGAAAATAAGTAGCAGCTTGTAATTCGTAAAATAAACTGCTTAAGAAGCTAAAAAAAAAGATCGTATCAGAAAGATTTCGAATATATAAAATTATTAATTTTTTTTTTACTTTTTTAGAAATTATGATTATTTTGATCGGATGTGATCCTCTTGCTGATATCATATATATTCATACTGACACCACAAACAACAAGGCAATTATCTTTTTCACAAATTCGCACCTCAAAAAGAATTTATAATCATTGTTTTTTTTTTGCATAATACGATCAGAGAGTCCAAATATCGCAGCAGGTTTGAAAGTATTATTATTAGTGATCCTATGGGTATTTTTATATGAAATTTAAATCGTTTTGACTTTAAATCAAAGAGGATGAAATCATTTTTGTTAGTCGGTTACATTTTATTATAGAGGAATATAAAAAGTTTTTATTTTTATTTCAAAATAATAATTTTGTTTAACAGGTAATGATCTGTTGAGGCGTTTTAACACCTCTGCAAAAATATCAATATTTTTTTTTTCATATTGCAGGTTGATATCGGACGTACACTTTACTAGTATATTACAGAGTTGTATCAAATTTTAATTTATGACTAAGTGTATTATTTGATCCCCCGTGGTCCATTTTGAATCTGTTGTTCTTACAATAATAATTTTTGGTTTTTTTTTTATATCGTCAGGATGAAAATAAATGTGATGGCCAATTTTATGAATTTGATTCAGAAATTAAATATTTTTAATATGATTTTTATGTAATTCAATTTTAAGCTTTAGATCTTGTCATTGATATTGAATTTTGTATTGTATTTTAAAATTTTAAACCAATTAGTTATTTTTGCTGAAATCAATTTTTTTTAAACATAATAATTGACAGTTCTTATTTTTTTCTGCATTGAAGCTTGTTTTAAACTATAGGAAGTAGTGAAAAATATGGATTTAATATCGATTTATACAAACGCCGGTAGTTATATCCAATTATTTTTTCTGTGAATCTTGATTTTCTACAAATTGATATTTTTGTTAATTAATCTGGAATTACTTATGTCTTAAAGCCATAACAGAATCATAAATTCAAGGATCAACGATAACTACAAAATATACTTGTCGATCCGAGACTTCACTACTGCTAACACAATAAAATAAGTAGACCAATGAGCCTCCCATTTTTCAATTTAATTCGTCTGATTTTTGTCTAAAGTAGATTCAATTTTAATTTTTCAGTGGACGATTATTTCAAAACTTCAAATTTTTCAATATTAATATCAATATAATTACTATTTCACAGCCAAAATATAAAAGAGTGTCTCGAACTTTTCATAATTATGGTGCTGTGACCAGAAAAAGGTTGAAAACCAATAGAAGTAGAGTAGTATAAGTTTGATAGCTTGTATGATGCTGCATGTAACATAAATTGTGCTGGGTAAATTTTTGAATTACTAATTTTACAAACAAAAAAGCAATAAAATTTTTTTACTTAATTTTGACTACATAACAAAATTAGAAATAGATTCTACGTCGAAGACAATGTTTCTGTGAGCAGCAAAAGATTAGTTTGATAAATTAATGCCGAAATTTAAAGTCGCTTGATTCTCCTTGTGAAATCGTTGCTCAAGACAAATATTGAAAGTTTCGGGGACTAATTTGATTTTTAGGTTGAATTTATGAAGACATAATTAAAGTATTTAAACAAATTTCACTAATAACACATTTTTCTTATGGTTATTTTCTTTAATCAGCGTAATTTAAAGGTTAGGCAGATGTGGAATATAGTAATTCTTCGTCTCCATTCTATCGCTATAATAAAGTGTTATAAATTTGAAAATCGATATATCACGCAATGAAATATTCTATTTCTTTCTACTATCCCAGATTTTTTTTTTTTTTAAAAAGGCATCAATAATATTTTAAGGCCTATCATTATTAAATTAAATTTTAATATTGTACATGATGATTAGCATAAATTTATAAGGATCAATATCCTTTTTTGAAAAATATTAAATATATGTTTATATTACTTATAGGAGTGCTTTTCAGGTTCTAATGGGGATTCAAAAATTAGCTAAAATATATTAAAGTTACACCTGGGAATATCTAAAGAAACCTTTCATTAATATATAAAATTTCTAATCCAATTAAATTTTTTTTTTTTCATTCGTTATTTTTGTTTTGAGGACCATTAATAATTTCGATTTTAGGTGATATATAGCCTCAGACTTTGAATACAAATTACATGAAAAATCAATATCATATTTCATAAATTGTAATTGAAATAATTTTTCTGGATTAAGAACCTTCCAGACAAATTGTAAAATTCTTGTAATAAAATTAATTTAATATTATTGCGATCGATATTCGATATGATTTTCTGCAAACAGATAAAATAATTTTTTAAACACGGATTGAATTGCGTAGCAGAGCGCATCTATAAAACAGTGGTCATAATAATTAATAGGAACAAGACAGAGTAGAGATATCTCTTTGGGTGCGATATATGAGAACCGGATGACTCTTGGGGGTTTTCATATAACTATATCGGATATTACACATATTTTTATTAAGTGCGCTTTTATTTGTTGATGGTTTATTCTTTGCGGTTCATATATTACAGAATCAGCATGGGTGGTAAAATCAATTTATTTAAGATTTTGCTTGTTAAAATCAATTTCGTTCAATTTATTTTTTGTTATCCGGCGCATATAATGAAAAATTATATGATTTTGTTACAAATTATTTTTGTATAGTTGCAATTTTTGTGTTTTTTAGGGTATAATTTTGATATTTAAGATTTTTTTTTTATATATTGATTACCGAAATTATTATATTTATAGGAAGATGTTTTTGTTTAATTGAAATTACGAAATTTATGATTAGCCTGCAATTTATATTAAATTTCGTGATTTTTAAGGTCTGATTGGAAGGTTGGATAACATTTTAAGATCATCAGAATATAAAATAGTTTTTTTTTACTATACATAATTATTACATTTTATTTTTCTGTACTTAAGTGTATAATGAAAGCATAGAAATTAAATTTACAATTTTAAAATAATCTTTTAATTTTTCTTCCAATGTTCTTAAACTTTTCGAGAACAAGGAACTGGAATATTCGCAAAATTCGGTGTTCCAAATTCGCAAAAAGCCTGTACTTTTTTAGTCCTATATTCGTGAAAGCCTTTATTGACAGGATCCTGTATTAGAAGTCTCTATTTTTTATCCCTACTTTGTTAAAATCCTGTATTTACAAAAGTGTATCGAGCGAAGTAACTAATAAATGGTAAAAATTAAAAAATTTTAAAATCTGCAACATTCAGTCCACAAAAACAATTAGCTCATCAGTTTCAAAAAAATCTGTTGTACAAAATATTCGTAAATTAAATGTAAATACATCAAAATTGTTATTGATTTTCAATCTATCGAAGGACGAATTTCAATTCCTATTAAGGAATTAATAATTTTTCGATTATAAAATTCATTCTTTCTAATCCTAATCCTTTAAAATATTAGAATTTAAAATATATTACCAAAAAATTCTTAAATATCAAAATCATGACGTTAGAAGCGACAATAAAAACCAGTATAAAATTTAAAATCTTAATCTTATCAATACAAATTCAAACAATGGTCAACCAACTTTCATCTTTTCAGTGGAATCTTTTGACAACAAACCATTTTTTTTTTATTCATAAGCAATAAATTTCCAATATAATCGATCATAATTTTTTAACAGCTTTTATATTGTACTGTGTCTACGTTTCCTTTAACGTGATAAATCCACAAGTTTATCAATTTTTAACAGACATTTTGATAAAAGAAAATTTTTACAATATAAAAAAAAAATCATAATTCAACACTTCAGATGTCAATCAGATGAAAAAAGAAATTCTCCGGATATCAAAGTCAAAAGTTTCTTTCTTTATTTTGAAAAAAAAAAAAATTAAACACTTCTTTTTCGTAAAACGTTTTTTTACGAGAGTTTTTCCCAAAAATTTCAAATTCCATTCATTTAAAATTATGTGCGTCTAGTTACTTAGTGTATTTTTCAGATTATTAATAAATCATTTATTAAGTTATCAAAATTATTACAATAAAATATTTTATTGCGATCGAAAAAGGATGTTTTTTATGGTGTAGCGATATGTAATTGTTTATGGAATTTTTATTGTTATATTTTAAATAAAAAAATGTGCTCATTTTTATTTCTGTGTCTGATTGTTCGGCAAAGTCATTGATGAAGAAACTATATTGAAAAACTAGTAATCATCTGTTATACTGATGCCTCAAAGTCACACTTTAAGATCTGCAGTTTAATCAACAAAAATAATTACTTAACTCCAAAGCACTTACTTAATTTTCCTTTACATTCCCGTGTATTTTGAAATAGTGATACCGAGAAGCATTGAATCATCTATAAATAATGGCGATTATATAAAATTCGAACTAAGTTTTATATAATTTTTGGTAATAGCTTCATTCCTTGATATTTATTTCTTTATTACTTGCTAATCCAAGTCTGACTTGGATAACTAGGGTAGGCATTGACCGCGGTCGATGACTCAGTGTTGCAACTGTATAATTCCTGATCGTCTAATTCCTGATCAAGTTCCTGCTCGACTTCCATGTGGTGGCCGCTGGTAACTATGCTGTTATCACGCGATGACTGTGCAGGCAAACAGAGCAGGGGCTGAGGTCCTCCTACATGGAGGTAGGCAAGCACATGACAAGTGTTTCCTGCTCAAGAAATTGAGAAACTCTATTGTCGTGAAAGGATCAGGCGCAGGTACACATCGTACTGTAGAGCCAGCACAGTAATTAAGTTACTAAGGAAATGCTTTTTTGAATTACAATTTTCTTGACCATTGCGTATAATCTTTCCAAATTTAACTGTCTTCCAAATATTCTTTCAAAATTTTATAAATTTTATTTTGTTTTTGTATATACCAACTTCGAAATTAAAATAAAAAATAAAAAAATGTACGAAATTAAAATCGAATGATCATCAAACAGAGATGACGAAAATTATATTATTCGCGGCATCCAAAAAACAAAATTTCAACATCAGACAAGACACACATTATAAATAATTACAAACTTGCAACCAAATAGTGGGAAGATTATAATAATTATATTGACCACTGAATAATAATATGGTCATTTTTAGTTTTTAAACTGATACGTCTGTCAATATTATGTGCACCAGCTTCAGGGCAAAAGAGTTTTTTTTAATTCGGAGAAATTATCATTAAGAAAAGTAGGTTTAACTTTAATTGCATTTTTATTTTTTATTATTAATAAACTAGGTCATCAAATTATCCTAATAATGATTATATTTTGTTTGGATATTGACGATATTTCATTTATTTATTAGTGTATTTTAGTATCGAATATTTCTCTATAATTAAAATTGAAAATTATATCCACAAAAATTTTGTGTAATCAAAATTATTCTTTATTATATCTTCATTTATAAATAATTATCTCAAAAATCCTTAATATATTTTAATTTTGTTGCCTGCAAAAGGATTTTGATAAAAATATAAATTATGTTGACAGTTGTTTGCTGTGTTGATTACCATTAAAATACTATCAAATTCAAAATGATAAATGAATCCTTTTAATATTGATATTTAATTTTGTTTGCACGCAATCCTTAAGAATCGGAAAAAAATTATTTGTAAAAGATTTAAAAAGAAATCAGGAAATTAAGTCATTAAATTGTTATAGTATTAAGTATATAATTTTTTTCGGTAACCTGTTACACTGAAATTTTCGGTTTCATGTTTAGTTTTATTGACTTATAACTCTTGTATTTCTTTATAAATATAAATTTAATGACTTATTGCTTCTATTTACTTTACAAATTACACGGAAATAATGTAATAATTAAACGACACATGAAAATTGAAGGGTTAATAATTATTGAGAAATTAAATTTTCTGGTATTTGGGAAAATAAAATCCCAATTTGTTAATATGTATTTTAATACGTTACGTATCAGTTCCAATTAAATTGAGATTGAATAAATTATCATTAAGGTTATTGAGACAGTAAAATATTTCATCACAGATGGCAGTAGTAATTACAATTTTTTTTTGGCTTTTGAAATTTTTTAAGTTTGGCGTATGGTTTATCAAATAAAAAAATTTGATAAAGGACTAAGATGTAAAAGATAATTTCAATTCAATTTAATAGATCCCAACATTTCAGACAACTTTAGAATAAATATAAAAGTAATTTGTCTTCTAACTTCTAACAGAATCGAATTTGTAAATGACTCCTTGTCTGATTGCTATCCAGATTGCTTATTAATTAGTAATAATATTTAATATAAAATTAGCCAACAAATTTGCCTTCAGTTCAATA
Source organism: Rhamphomyia laevipes (assembly GCA_963920725.1). NCBI lineage: Eukaryota > Metazoa > Arthropoda > Insecta > Diptera > Empididae > Rhamphomyia > Rhamphomyia laevipes. The sequence continues at coordinate 57,174,057 of OY987256.1, forward strand.
ATCCGCATAAAAACAATTTAGCCAAGTATTTTCTCAAAACAAAACTGTTGATTTTGAAATGAACTGCTCGTCACTAAATGGTTAATGAAAAATTGTGTGTAATAAAATTTACTTCGAGTAAACTTCATTCAACAAAATAAATAGACTCGTAATAATAATAATCACTTTATTTTGATTTCAAAATAAAATTTCTGCTAGCCTGTTACCCTGTTATCTTCATCCATATTGCGACATATATGGTATTAGTGAATAATTTTAAATTTTATAAAAATGATTTATTTATCAGAGATGAGAAATCTAATCAATAATTCTTGTCACAATTTTGATAATGTCGGATAGACCGCAACGAAATCTTTTGAATTGAATTGGAATTTTTTAATCAGACTTTGCGTGTCATTGAATTTTTTATCTTGTAAAATCTTGATTTTTTTTTTATATGGTATTTTATTTTATTTTCTGTTTTTATTGATTTTCTGTCTGGTTAAAATCTTTAAAATTCCGATGAAGAAAATATTATTGATTTAGTTAGTAAAAAGGAACTGGCTGACTGAAAACAATAGAGAGATTCACTTTTAAAAATATAAAAAATTATAAATTTTATTTATATTTTTTAAACTTTTTATTTGTATTTATTTTGAAACTGGCTTTATGACTACATGGACTTTATTATATTTAAAAGAAATTTAAAAAATCTATCTAAAATTTGATAATATGGGGCCAATATCTGTAATTGCAATTGTTGACACTGTGAATGAAAATGAACTTGTGATTTAATAATTTAATTAAATTGAAGTTTTTGAATCTTTATTATAAATTTTTCAAAGTATGGCTTCCATTTATAAATTATTGACCAGAAGTTATTCTAAAATTTGGCAATATCTCTCGGTAATTTTGTAACTCTGTCATTGGTTTATGTTTTATAGGTTCTCTTTTCTGTTATTGAATTATATATTTGTGATAAATTGCTGTAATCAAACTTCAAATTATTAATTATTCCACAGAACTTCTGAGCTGTATAATTTAATTTTTATAATATTTTAGTAATCATCAAAAGGTAACAAAAATCAAATTCTGATTAGTTCTTATACATTGTAATAACGGTTGTAATTATGACTGTAACAATTTTGATCCTTCCTAATATAATTTTAATATCCCTTTATACGTTCACAATTTTCAACTATTGAAGTTTATTTATTTGATAATTACAGTGTCTTCTATACCTCATAATAAAAATCAAAAAAAAAAAATTTCACTCACGACTTTTAATTGTTTCAGAGCCACTGAATTTTAACTTTAAAACTTCAAAGTGTTTTTTGTATATAGTCAAAAATCCCACCAAAAAGATATTTAGAAAAATTGGAAGCAATCATTTAAATTTAAGACTGTAAAATTTAAATTTTACAATTAAAATTTCCTTGAATGGCAAAGAATGATTTTAGGTAATCTGAAACGGATTTTTGGTATCTTCATTTTTGTGCGGTAGCAAATATCCTTTGGCTTTAATTTCGATGTATCCAAAAAAAATATTAATTGGTGACGATAACGTGCCACCCATTTTAGTTTTAAAACTCAATTGGATGAAATTTTAACTGACATTACTTTTCAGAAACGCCAGATTACAATTTAATTACACATGAGTTTATTATATTTCGGTAGAAAATAATAATATTTTATTACATTATAGTGTCCAAGGATTTAACCCTTCAGCTATAAAACAGTTCATCAAAATTATTTTTAAACTACCAAAAATAATTTTTGGAATTATTATTATAGTTAAAACAAATACAATAAGAAAATTTTGTTTTTTTTTGGAAAAAGTAATAAAAAATATTTTTAATGTTTTTAAATAAATTAAAACGTTACTTTTGAAGTTTGCGTTTTTTAACATTATTTAACATACCAAAAAAATTAAAATAAAAAAAAAATTATATAAATTGAGTGCGTAATAAAACATAATCACGATTAATTTGCCATCCTCAAAGCTATGCGTTGCACGCTTTTATAAGTTGGAGAATTTTATATATTCGTAATAACAAATCAACGTAACCCGAACCCTAAGGATATTCTTTTTTATTGAGATATATACAAATAAAATTTGAAATATTGTATAATTACATTTTAATTGTAATTAGGATGAAACAAGGATTAAACAAGATTGTAAACTTTCTTTAAAGATATTTTTCAGTTTTGTATTTCAACAAGTTTTGACAGAAAAAAAAACAGAATTTCTTCCAGCTACAATAATAAAATTTTGATGGAAAATTTAATGCCGGTTGATCAAATAGTAAGTAATTTGATTCAGTGGAAGTGAAAATATTAAAGATATTAAAGAAAATATTATTCAACAATAATAAAAAAACTGCAATTTTTATTATATTCTGTAGGTCCTAAATAGCTAGAAATATTGAACTTGTTAATATTTTCCTAGAATATTTTATTTAATATTAAAAAAACATACGAAAATTAAAAAAATGTAAAATATTTAATTTAACTTACCTGACATAACAAGAAACTTGAATCAAAATGGCTGCACATTATAAAAAAAAAGTCTAAAAATTAATTTTCACAACCGAACCGCACTAAAAAAATTAATTTCTATTTTTATAATTTACAATATTTTAATTATATTAAATTTAAATTATATTTATAATTAACACTTTTCACAATTAAAAATTAACACCACAATTTTCACAATTTTCTTTTTTTAATTAAATTTTTATGAAATTTTTTTTCCGACACACAAAAAAAAACAACATTTAAATTTTCAATTACAATCTACTTTTTTTAAAACGATTTTAAAACACGCGAAATTAGTGGAAAATTTATAATTTTTTATGAATTTATTTATTAATTGAAAATTAATTTAAAAGATTTTTTTTTTTATTAAATTTGAACGATATAAAAAGTTATTATTTATAATTTAATTAATTTATGTCACTATCACGAACCCAAACATCTTCACCCACCGGCAACAAAATATTAACTAAGTAAAAAGAGGCGTGACTATATTAAAAATTTGAAAAAATAAAATTGATGAAATTTATTTTATTTATGGCGCGTAATTTGAATTTGTAAATATTATTAGATTTCGATATTTTAAGTTTACCAGATTTTCGATATTTTAAGTAAGTACCTAAAATTTTAAATTATTTACTAGCTTATATTATTGTGCAATTTATTTTCTCATCCTTATTTGTGCAATAAATAGGATGCCATATTGCAGAAATAAGTTCGCAAATAATATAAAACTTCGGGTATGTGTACAAAACTGCGGTGCCATGACATAAAGTCTTACGACCATTTCACAAGCATTACGACGTCGTGATGTAAATATTATTCACAAATAGCAATTGAATATTTACAATGAATTTAATCATTTTACAAATTATTAAAATATCAAATATAAATAGTATTCTTATGACTAAAATTCTGGAACAGACAAAATGGCTTAAATTACATAAAAATTGGACATAAAACCATATCCGGAAATTTTCCGCCTATGGTTTTATTTGCCATTTGAATTAACATAAAGCCATTATGATTTTATGTCCTAAGCCTTTATGTCACGGCACCGTACGCAAAACTGCTAGAAACTTAACATTTTAAAAAAGATTTGAGATAGGACAAAATGGTTTACGTGAGTCGACAAAACGTAATGGCCTTATATTAATATCTGGCGTATTATCTACATCAATTTGTCCTAAATTCAAGTAAACTATAACATGTTCAACACCACTCCAGGAACGTATAATATATTTAATACAGAAATTATACATTTTAGTTACCTAATCATTTAAATTAATATTTTTTATTTATTTTTCACCCATTCCAATCTAGGTTAGGTTAAGAGTAAAGGAAGGCCACAACCAGTCTTGATCACTACAGCCATATGTATTTATTCTGATATCCCTTCTAATAATATGTCATTGACTAAGCCATGTTTCTGCACGCCATGTTTCGGAAGTGGTAATAATTTAACTTTCGAGTTGTGAATTAGACATCAACGCTTAACCACCACATTTCACCGTTTCGTCCTAATTTTCACAGAATTCTGTCCGCTGATATAGTCCAATTGTGTGTAAGTATTTTTGTGTGCTCTATAAGTTTCTGTGATCTATAAGGAAGGAAGCCTAATCTTGTTCAAGCTTTCTTCCTGCTCATTTCAAGAAATATTGATGCTCCCTTTTCTGATGGTATATATGAATAGCTTCTACTAACTCAGGCCTTCACTTATATCTTCCATTGTCTGTTTTTATAGTAAGTATCAGTAACAAATCTAACGAAATTTTCAAATTCAAATTGTACGTTAAATAATATGTAAATTTGCGCGCTAATTTTGTAACTATTTAAATAGTCACGCCTCTTTTTTCTCAGTTTAAATTTAATTGCTGGTGCGTGAAGATGTGTCGGTACGTGATAGTGACATAAATTAATTAAATTATAAATAATAACTTTTTATATCACTCGAACTTAATAAAAAAAAAAATGTTTTAAATTAATTTTCAATTAATAAATAAATTGATAAAAAATCATAAATTTTCCAATAATTTCGCGTGTTTTAAAATCGTTTTAAAAAAAGTGAATTGTAATTGAAAATTTAAATGAGTTTTTTTTTTTGTGTGTCGACAAAAAAAAAATTTCATGAAAATTTAATTAAAAAACGAAAATTGTGAAAATTGTTAATTATAAATATATTTTAAATTTAATATAATTAAAATATTGTAAATTATAAAAATAGAAATTAATTTTTTTAGTGCGGTTCGGTTGTGAAAATTTTTAGACTTTTTTTTTTTGATAATGTGCAGCCATTTTGATTCAATTTTTTTGTCATGACAGGTAAATTAAATTAAATATTTTACATTTTTCGTAATTTTCTTAGGTTTTCTTTAGATTAAATAAAATATTCTAGGAAAATATTAACAAGCTCAATATTTCTAGCTATTTTAGGACCAAGAGAAGAAATTCATTCACTTTACACTGTTTTTTTTATATTATTTTTATAGTTTTTTTTTAATATTTTTACTTATATTTTTCATTTTATTATTACATTATTTGTTTGAATTGAAGGATAAATAATTTATGGAGTATTAATAACTAAATATACTAAAATCTTTTAGAATTACTTTATATTAAATATTTTTTTATTATAACTTCATTTAAGTCCCAGGCAGAAACAATCGACCACTTTAATTTGATAAAGGCCAATAATCCGATTATTATGAAATTATACTTGATTTGATATAATTCTCTATTCAACTTTCTCTATTACAAAATTTATACGAAATTTATAAGAATTATTTTATTTAAGATCCTTTAAAAGGATACCCGCTACAGTTTCATTTCTGTGATCTCAACAAATTAGTATTTTCAATAAAATTAAGTCCTTTTTTGAACAATTGCCCATTAAAATGGCTTATAAATTTATTATTATAATAAAGTTATACTTTTAAAATGGGATCATAATTTTTTGAAGTCAATTAAGGATTATTTATTTGATTTTCTTAAATGCCATTGGTCTAAAATTGGTAGAAAATATTAAAATATTAAATTTTTAATAGGATTAAATTCTATTATAACTTTCGATATAAATTTCTTTTAAGGACTTTCGATCGATTACTTTAAATTGACTTTAAATCTTGATTGAATTTTGTACAAAGCGATTTATATTAAATTATATTCGGAATTAACCTAATAATTTGTAAGAATTTCTTATAAAGAAAGGATATTAAAATTATTATTTGAATAAAAATTCATTGATTAAAACATTATTATATTTTGAAGGACTTATCTTTTGAAAATATATCGCATTCCTTATGAAATTATCCCGTGGCGGGAGAAATGTATAATTTGTAACCACACGTGAGGTATCACACAAACCGCAGCAGCTATCGTGTATGTAATTAGAGAATTCTGTTTATCTCTGCATCCTTCACTTCAATTTACTCCCATTTGGAGCTGAGGTGCTGGTAAATCCGCCATGGATGTGTGTACATGCGAAAGGAAACTAATTAAGCTGTTAAATAAAATTTAGTTGCCTTGTAAATTCACATGTGAATAAACAAGTTTTATTATTTTCCTCTGAGCTAATGCAATTTTTAATAGTTAGTATTTTAAATGCAGTTGTGAAATGTTTTTCATTTTATTTTACATATTTTACAAATGCTAATCAGTGATGGGATGATTCGTCAAAAAGATTTAATGCTACTAGCGCCAATTCATCCTCGCAGAAGATACTGAAAATAAAATTTAGAATTGTGGTATGATTCATCAAAAGTGAGTGTCTTTAAAAATCATTAAATATAAAAATTAGCATTTCGAAGGACACCATATTTACCCTACTATTATAGACTCTACACAGAGAAATGTGTTGCGCAGTCCTTGCAGTGTCGAAAAAAATGCTCGTATTTATCATTTAATTGCGGTTTTAATGCAAATTTCTTCAAAATTTTAATGTACATATGAAATTCAAATTGTTATGGTCACAATCTCACAATATTCAATTATATACAAAATGGTAAATTTCAATTCCAGGTGTAAAAATTGAATTATTTGCAATTTCATTTTACGAATTTAAAATTTATAATATTGAAATCGACTTTTATTTTTATTAATACAATTATTTGCAAACCACCCCAAGTTTCTATTGTCCTTTAGAAAGTGTCGATCAGTGTACAAAATAAATATATAACAAAAACCCAAAAAAAATCTTCACCCTTTTATTCGATTTCAAGGATTTGAGAAAATATATTTGCATTAGTCACACAAAAAGATTCACTCAACAAAATAAACCACAGAAACGAAATAAAAAAAATGCATTATAATATTTAGAAAATGATCGGGAAAAAAAAAAACAATTTCTTTTGATCCTTAAAGTGATAATTTCTATAAAAATATTCGAATGCAAAAAAAATATTAAACTATCAAAAAATACAGCAAAATAAAAGAGTTTCTTTTAGAGGCGCACAAACAAAAGATGATATTCCAAAAAAAAGGATATCATCAAATATAAAACACCTTGACAAAAATATCCTTTTTTATATCGTATTATTTGCAAAACAACAAAACATCTAAAAGTATTTACATTTCTGAAAGGATTGAATTTGATGGCATCAAAAACAATATTTTCACTTTCTCTACACTTGCAAAAAAATATCATAATTTATTATTATTCGAGAGTGCACCTTTAAAGATGGTTTTTTTTTTCATCTTACACTATTTTTTTTTTTTTTGTATAAAAAAGGAAATTTTATATCCTGTTTTTATGGGAGTTTGAATTAAAATCTTTACAAAATATTGGAAATTTTATGTATTAGCTTGAAGTATATAATCAATTGTTAGACTATGATGGGTTTTAGTTTATGCGAAAAATCTGAATGCATCTGCTTTTATTAATGACCCGTGCCCGATATATTTTTGGATCTACTTTTTTGCTTTATTTTGTGAATAGTGGGAAAAAATTGATATATGATATAGGATTTTGCAAAACATTTGACATATATCCTTTGAAGGTTTTTAGATAAAAATATCTGGAATATTGAATAAAAAGGGTTTCATTATGAGAGAAATATTTAGGTTGATTGTAAATTGAACAAAAAACAAATACATTTTTTATAGGTATCTTAAAAATTTAGAGTTTTAGAATATTTTGTGATATATTTGAATACAAAATTTATTTATTTATTTAAAAATTAAAGATGGTGCCAGAATATGTCGTTCTTATCTCTCATCATCTATTCGCCAGCGTAGAAATAGAAATCGCTGTCGTTGTCGCCTCTCAACTATACGCTGTACATCGCAGTTTTCATTATCCTTAATAAATTTGCATTTATTTCAGCCAATTAAAAAAATTTAATATAACAAACAATTTTAAGCTGGCGAAAAACATGATGACAGACGACCTTGAATACGATTTATTATTAAAACTAAGCAACAAGCAAAACTATGAAATATCAATTGAAATTTGGAAACAACGACAACATAATTGTAGTGGAAGAGTACGAAAATATGTAATTTTTTATGTTTACTGTGACATTTAACGAAGGTAGACGACAGCTACTTATTCTGGCACTAGCTTTACGAATAATTTAATTTTGTTTTTCAATTTTTTTACAAACGATATAAAAAAATATAATCGAAGATTTCTTGCAATTTTTAAATAATTATTATTTTGTTGATAATTTCTTCTAACATTTGGAAAAAGTGATGGACCGGATATAAAAAAATTAAAAGCATAATTGTAAATCGGAAGCGACATACCGGTTCCTTTATGTTACCTTTATATATATAAGATTTTTGCAACCCATTAAAATGAATTCACATATTTTTTTTTTATCCATTATATTGTCCGGCAAAATGCATTTAATTTTTTTTTGTAAGTTGATATCTTTGGAAATCATAATTTTTAAATGAAAAGATTATTCGTCAAAAATTGGAATGTAAATCAAAAAAAAATTTTGTGGTAAAAACAAGATGAATATAATTGAATTTTTTAAAAACGAAGATTTTTCATTATGTGTAGTTCCCTGGAGGAGTTTTGTAATATTTGCCGACAAAAGGAATAATGAAATAAGATGTCTGGAAATTTTGAAATAAGTGTTTGTTAATTATTTCAATAGTGGAGGTTGTAGGATATCCTTTCTTCTTAAGATCATAATGCATGATTTTTTAGAATGACCATACAGAACAAGTGCAAATTGTTGGATTTTAGAGTAAATCCTGTGTTATATGAGAAATTTTGTGTTTGAATTTTGTGGGGATAGTTCTGTAATTTTATTTGATTTAGCAAATAAAGGAGGTTTATTAATATTTCCTTATAGAGTAGACTCTCATAAAGTTTTGTTATGACTGGTTCTTGTATATTTAGAAAATGCTATTTATTAAGGATATTTTTATAAAACATAATTTACATTTTATTATTCACTTTTGGTTCAGATATTTGTAATTAATCTTTCGGTAAGAACAATAATGATGTTAAAAATGCAAATTTCTAGAGATAGGTAAATTCATTTTTCATCAGAAAAATGAATTTCTTATGCTAAATATAATCGAAGATTTCCTGCAAGTTTGTTAATCGCGTTCGTATCATTCTAAATGATTATTTTAATAAGAAATAATGTTTAACAGCATAAATTTTGAATTTAATTATACTGAAGGTAATTAATTTATGACAATTCCTTATAAAAACTAATAATTTCAATATTACAAGCATTAAATCATCAATAGTTTCATAATAAGTTGATGTATATTTTTCTGTAAATAATCCTTTACAAAATAAAGGATTAATCGTCCGAAAGATTTTAACATTCCAACATATAAAAAAAAGGATTTACGTATACAAAAATGTTTAATATTATTATGTATTTTGTATTCAATTGAAGTAACAATTAATATTCAATTGTAAAGTCGGCTTGTTGTATTTCCAATAGGTCTTAGTAATTCCACTTAACAAAAGTTACAATATTTTCGATTGTATTGAATTGTTTAGTTAAATAAAATGATGTTGACCAGACTTTTACTAATATCAACAAGTTTTTTTAAATAACCCGCATGGTTTTTTTTGTTAACAGGTTAACATTTTGGTTGTTAAACATTTCATTATGAATTACTTGTTAATCTAACAATACTATAGAAAAATTGATCTACAAATCCTATAAATTTTATATTTTTTGAAGAATATTTAGTAATTATAAACTATTAATTTTTTCAAAAAATATGTGTTGCTTAGAATAATTGATACGTAAAGGTCCAACTCTAATGTACTTAAAAATCTGAAGGTTATTTAAGAAAATTAGAGGTTTATATAAATTGAATATGGTTTGAATAAGACTATGTCTCCGTTTTATTAAGTTTTTTCCAGTATCACTAACTTAAGAAAACACGATCAGAGGTTTCTCGTCATGTACAGAACTTTTGCACAATAAAAATTATTTTTTATGTTTTTCCGAAATCTAATCTTTCGTTCAATACCCACCAAAATATCGAAATTCTAAATTATCAAAAAAACCTTTTTAAATAAATTATAAATAATATTGTGAAATAATCAAAATTTCAGGTTTCTTGACGCTGTGTCTTAAGTTTTTGCATTCGTTTAGTAACTTTTGGTGCACTTTATAAATTTTCTGAACTTTTATTGTGGTTGGTTCTTTAATATTAAAATTAGTTTAGTTTTAAAGGAAATTGAATTTCGAGACTGTTACACACGTAGACCGCATATTACTGAGCCGGTTTCATCATTGTCACAATATTTTGACTAGCTCCACTTCATTAATGAATAAAATTACTTTGGCCAGGTTTATTTTACCGGCATTTTCATGTTGTTCTATATAGAAACTACCGAATATCATAAACCTGTCGAGGATGGAGTTAGTTCTAAGAAACTCATGAATGTTTTTGTAAAATTTAAACTTAACTGAAACTATAGTTTTAATTATATGCTTAAATTTTAAATTATTCAGAAAATATTTATGTGTATAAAAAATTAAATATTGATAAAATTAATTGGTGCTGCGAAGGCCATTTGTATAATAAGATTATTCTGATTCAAAGCTCTGGTTATCCTGAAGGTATTATTTTATGTAGGTGATAATTGAATATTAACATAGACTCATTTAATTAAGATTTAAACACATAATCGTAAATATTCTGCAGATGACAGAGATTAAAACTATAATTTAAATTTTTTCATAAAGTCATTTTGCTATTATCTTATTTTAATCATCGAATCCCCCCTATAATAAATCATTTAAACAATTAATCATTTCTGTGCATATATTTTTACTAGTGTCGCAACGTATCAACCTAACAACCATAATTTAGATCAATGGGAATCATCGGCTCGCTTTTATATTGCGCATATTTTGTACTGGTATCATGCAAATATTTAGCCATCAATTCCAACTTTATGTATAAAGACTCGGTATTAATTTTATAATATAATTACTTATAAAATATTAATTATAACAAAAAATTTATTCATTTTTTTTAATAATTAACTATTACCACACTCCACACCACAATTATTATTATCCTTTTCCGCGTAATGATTTACAACAAGTAGTACGAACGAATATTACATAATAATTTTTATTAAATACAATTTCATAATAAAATTTCATCTTTTTTCCTTTGATTCATCAAAATCTTAATAAAATGTTCTAGAAACTGAGGAAAAAAAACCATCCACTAAAACGCCTTTATTCCCGCGATATCCTCGTTCTTTAAGGTAATAACATAAATCAATATTTTATGTCTTGAATAAAATTTTAACCCTGTTATTAGAAAGAATTTATTGGTTTGACCTCAATTAAATTGGTATTTCCGGTTTCATGAATTTTGTATAAAATTTATTATATAATATTTTAATAAAATTGGTGGTAAATCAATAAATTTTATAAATAATATTTCTGTAATTATGTATAATAAAATTAATAGATAAAAAACTTATCTTTAATTTATTGTAATTTTAATTATTTATTAAATTTGTTATTAAAATTAACTAAAAAATTTTATGGATTATCATGGGTGATATAATTCGCAGCGACGGCGGTCAAGTTATAATTTAAAAATTAAAAAATATTAAAATTAAGATATAAAAATTAAATTTTATATTGATATGCAATTAAATTTTATATTTAATGTTAATATTTTAATCCTCCACGAATACATTTTTAGTCATAATTTTAAACAATTTTGTATTTGACACCGAATTATTGAGGGGTATGTTCATAGTGCAATATTTGAAAAACTGATGAAGAAATCGAGGAAGATATAAAAGATCATAATAATTAAATATTGATACTGATAATTCAAAATTTGCATTTTGCGGAAGAAAGGACATGGAATTGATATTTTTCAAATAAAATCGATAACTGACTGAAAGAATGTCTTAAGCGACATTTTAAAAAATTTACAGGAAACCAAAAAAAATATATAATTATTCAGTAGTTTGTATTTGTAAATCACTTATAAGTTCAATCAATGCAGTAAATAAAATTTTAAGTAGCTAAACAATATTTTTTCAGCTTAATACATTTTGCGATAAAGACTTAGTCACTTAGAACAATGGAAAATGTTGCTAAGAATAATGATTAAACAAAATAATAATGTCGTTTTTTTAATATTTTTTTTAAATTCATTCGTCATTGCGACACTAATTCAATTTCTTTGCGGTTATTACAAAATCTAATATAATAGAATATTGTTCATATGTGAATATGTCACATAGGACATATATTTATTTTCCCTATAACTTTTTTTGTAATTGTGATTTAAGAATTATGAAAACTAGACCAATGAGAGTCATTTAATATATAGATTATAACTAGAAAAAATGTTAATTTTAAATGATTTGTCACTTAATACATTCTTTATGGAATTATTTACTTTATGATGTAAAATTTATTTGTAGTTCATTATATTTAGAAGAGCTCAAGTATAATTTTATAACCTTATAATAAAAACCATCAAAATTATTAAATGACAAACATGACGATAACCAAAATTTGTAATCAATTTCATTTACAAAATTTGCTTTAACAAAAAAGACATTAAAATATTCGCCACACATTAGATTAATTAAATTCTTAGTATGAATTTATAGTAAAAATCATAAAAATCATTTTAATTTCTTTTAAAACGTAAAAAATATTTTTGTCGATTTGGTTTTTATTGCCCCCTGTAACAATTATCATAAATTCGTAATGAAAATATTTTCATCATCAAAATTAAAGCTAAAAAATTTAATTTTGTTACCGCTTAAAGGCTAAAGGATTACTTAACTGAATTTATGAGTGGGATAATTGCTATGATGTAATTAAAGTAAATTATTTTAATTATAATGTTTAATCCTGATCAGTTTATTATTGTCACAAAGAAATTTTATATTGGTTTTTCTTATCTTTTGATTAAAAAACAACTAAAAAACTTTGTAAGCAAGGATTTCTGTATACAAAAATTACGTTCTTTCATTATGAGAACATCAAACTATAAGACACTAGTTGATGCTATCAGAATGAATTATTAGTTAAAAAATGAATCATTAAACTAATTTATCATTCAATTTTGTTGAAATATCGAATGATTTTTGTTGGATTATCGACTTAAATTAACTAAGATGACAAACCCCGACCATACTTTAGAAAAATCAGAAGCTGCAAGTTGGTATTTAAATATTTGTAGGAAGGAAAAAAGGTCCCTGATTGAAGATAGAGCCCATAATACGAACACAAATAGAAATATAATTAGAAACATGACGAAAAATGAATGAAAATTATTACATCTCTTAAAAATCATTATTTGATTTATATCTGATCTGATTTACTTATGTTAAGTTAATAAATAATTAAAAATAATTAAAAAGTTACATGGAAAATCGAAGATAATTAACTCTTAATAATAACAAATTTATATACCAAAATTAAATTTCCTAATTATTTATATTTTTTTAAAATTAAATATTAATTTTCCTTTAAAAAAAACTATTAAAAATAACCGAATGGTTAGACTTTCTCTATAACATAATTCCAGTCCTTCTGATCATTTAAAAACTTCGTGGGGTGCCCACATACTCAAATGCAAATTATAATTTTTATTACTCTATCTTGCTATTTATCTGAAAATAAATTAATCGATTATTCTCATTTTAATATTACTTTCCATACGATATTTATATAAATAACTCTGAACTGAATGTTATAAAGTTTAAAGTTACACTTTTTCTTTATATAGCTGGGGACAACGCAGCAGTCACTGCTGTGCACAGAACCAGTAACAAGAGCACTACATGCGATGACAATCTCAATGATAATTAACCATCAGTAAAAGATAAAAAAAATAAAAAAATTATGTAGAAAGTTATTATGTTAGCATAAATCTCTTTGTGGATAGCACTTGTCTTGTCATATAAACTGCACAGAATTTATATATATATAAAATTTGAAGACTTGAAAGAGTTTTCCTTAACCAAAGGAATTAATTTTTTTTTTTGTTAATGTATAATTCGTACAAAAATTATAAAAGATTTTAAGCACGCGAACTTCAGGTGCTAAAACATAAATAAAACCAGCAAAATATAAGTAAGAGTTTTACTGTACACAACACACAGTGCTACTTGCTATCATGATGAAGTCAACTTATCACAGCGGGTAATACCAGTTCAATATAAAATGAACTTTTCGAAATTTATGTACGTACTAAATTATATTGTGGTTTTTGATATGAATGCAAAGTTTTGATAGTTCTCATTGTTCTGTATGAAGAATGTGAACGATAAATGAAAATTATAAAGTAAATTTATTAGTCTAAAAATTTTACAAGAAAAAATATTAACACAGAATTCGCTAGAGTTTGACCATTTGAATTATAATATTGATCTAAATTCATATCTTTAAATATGAGTTCAGATCAATGAGTTCCTAAACCACGAATTGCAGAAATTTTAAATTACTGGTTCTACTAAATTATAGATGAATTATTTCTATATTTTCGTCGTGGTCAAATCGAAAAGATCATCTCGAACTGAAATTGTAGAACAATTATTATTAAAACAAATATTATGCAAAATATTCGGAAATAACTGCCGCCATTTAATTAGTAACTTTATTATTTTTCTAATAGGGGGCATCTAATTATTTCTGGTGCAAGTTTCTTAGCGATGTAGCAATCCTGGTGGCAGAAACTTGATTAATACTAACTGCTATTTCTATTAGCTTTCCGCTTTTCAATGTATGGTTTATCATAAATTTTAAAAATTAGTAAAACTGTTTATCTCGATTTTTACATTTCACACTATGCAATCTATATGCGAAATATCCAACCTTCCCGTCACCTTTTTTATTAAGTATATAACAGACTGACATAGGAATCACTCAAAAAATCCATAAATAGTCAACAATTTCAGTTTCTTCTATATGCTTTCAAATCAGATTGTTACGATTATAACTGACTGAGTAACTGTCAAATATGTTTGCACTTAAATACTTCTGTGATAAAGAAGTTTGTGATTGAATATGAAGCGCACTGTAAGCGGCAGTATACAAACGATTATATCATGAATCAAATTAACACACCGAAAAGTCTTGACAGTTGCCCTAATTTTAATATTTACGATTTCTGTTATTACGAAAGAATTTTCTGATATGAATTTATAAAAAAAAAATAACTCCCAACATCAGTAAGATTTTATAGGTGGCTTTGGCTTCATTTATACAATAATAAATATTACATTTTTTTTATTTGGTACATAATTAACTTTCATTCCTATTATATGTTTTGCATAAAAGTGGTTCATGTCCACATAATTATATATATTAATTTAATGATATTTGGAGACATTTTGAGTTGTTAGTTCCGCGATGTAGCGTAAATATATGTACTTTTTTTTTAGTATATAATTTAAAATTATTATTTTCATGGACACGCTTACGAATCACGTTAATTTGATTAAAGATAAAACAAAATATTTATACAAGTTTCCTAAAATTACAGTAGCGTAACGTACAAAATCCAGAATTGTAATATTAAGAATTTATGTGTTTTTCATGTACTTGAGAAGTATCTGTTCAAAGTTCAAATACGAATAAAAGATTCTTACGTATTTTCACAATAAAGATTAAAATATTAAAATCTTTAGACAAGGTTTGAAAAAGATCGAATGTTCTTTGATCTTTTCAACACAAAAGTTAATCATTTTGTAAACCCATAAATGCGAATTGTTAAAATCTGATTGTTTTTGTACTGTAATGTTATGAAAAACTTCTCTCACACCTTCGGATTAAATGAATAACAAAAATTCTTTTATAGTAAAATATACTTTTGTAAAGTACGTATTGAAAAAACAATTGGTTAAATGTTAAGTTACTAGTTAATAACTGATGGAAATCGTATTATAATCCACAAAATCTAACAAAATGTATCGCTACTCATACATAGTCCATCAAAGCTAGTCATTAGGTAAGAAATTTTATAAAGCAAGGTCAATATGCTCAGCAAACAGTCAAAGAAAATGGTCTCTGAATATAAATATTCAATAATGACCTTTAAAATTGTGATGGGCTTGTTCAGAATCAACAGAAACAGGATCGCTCATGCAATTCCAAAAAAATTATATTAAGTTGGAAAATTGTGGCAAAAATGACAAAGCACATACCAAAGATTATAACGTTCATTTGGATGTTGGCCAATTATTAGGAACTAAGATGAAGTAAGAACTGAATAAGTTCCGCAGAACAATTTTGAAGAACCCTGAGCCGAACCCTAACACAAGCCAAGAAGAAAAAGAATCAAACAATGAAACTACAGTCTTCTAAAAATTATATATAATAGGTCATTTTATATGCTGTTGCAGTAACAATCCATTTTGAGTAGCCATCTTATAAGAGGGTGCAAAATAGTTTAAATCTTGGTCTCATTATAATAAAAACGATTCCTTCAAGTTATAACAAAAATAAAATTATCTTAATTATTTTCATGATGTGACGTTTTTCCAGCATGGTGAAAAGTTTGTTCAATTTTTGTCTTTTCCGTCGCAGAGTTTGAAAATTGTCAATATTTTTATAAATTTCAAGAAAAATTTTTTTATTTACATCGCACGAATTGTCATAAAAAACTTAGTGTGTGGCCGAAAAACGTCACAATAACTTTATAAAAATCGTCGCAGAATTTGTATAGCGTCACGGTTTTTCATATGATGTGTAAATTCAGCTTCAAAACCCCATAATCAAAATTTTTAAATTTTATAATTTCCTTAAACATAATAAAAACTAACCACTGGCACTTGTTTGTATGCACTTTTAAATAATATTACATTGACCCATTAAAATATTTGAAACAAATAAGAAGCAATCTTCTTTTAGGACAAGTTCTTTGTATACCTTCTTTTGTTACAAAGAATTGACGGACATTAACAATTCTGGGCGTTCTTGGCGAATTCATTTTATCAATGAAACCAAGAAAGTATAACCTTCAATCAAACTTAACAAATCAAAATTTAGATATTAATTGTATATTATTTAATCAAATTAATTAAACTTTGTTTAAATAAAATTAATTAAGCTTTCACTATTTCATTATAATATGTCCAAAGTTTTGAAAAACAAATAATAATCAATCATGATCAACTTTTAACCCAGACAATTTTGATTCATTTACTTTTATGAAGCTGCTTCAAAATCCCAACTTTATTTTAACATAAATTTAAATTCATTTTTTGTTTCTTCTGTCCTTTTCTTAATGATCTGTAATTTTTTATCAAAGAAAATCTGAAAATTACGCGTGTCCATAATAAAATTGATATTTATATTATGGTACAAGAGACTGTGCGGTTGGTGGAGCCGATGGAGCCAACATGTTTAATGGTTTTTAATCATCATAAGAAATTTCAGTTTGTATTAGCCAGTGCGTCGCCTGCGGTGAAAATATGTCCCCGAATATAATATAAATCCATGTAAATAAATTCCAAGTGACCAAGTTTTATGAGGCAGTTTTTTTTTTATAATAATTATGGTTTCAAGATGATATGAAGAATGAAAGTAAATTTTGATCTTGTAATTTTTATTATGTACAATTTTTTTTTTATTTTAATTTAAAAGCATCACAGGTCAACAAAAACGGTCTTATTAAAAAAATATTGAAGAGTTATTAAAAAAATTGTTAGTGTCGGTGGATTTTTATATTGAAAGTACACAGTAAGTGTGCCGAGAGCAAAAAGATGATGTTAGCAATTGCTTCCGTCTTCTTTTAATTTGGTCTGCATAATTTCATTAGAAAAATCTGAAACTAATTTTAAAATATATTCAAATTAATTGTGATAATTATCATAAAAATTAAATATTAATTTACTAATATATTATAACTCAAGGCCAAATTTAGCAATAACATTAAATTATGTGATAGGTTCTAAAAATATGACTCTATTAAAAACACTTTTTTCTCATATATTTTTTATTTTATATCATGTTATTACATATTAAAATAATAAATAATTGTTATTATATTTTTAGGCACTTGCCGGAAGGGTTCACATTATTCCAGAACTACGATGTCGTCAAAATTAATTCGTCATTCTGGGTTCATTAAAAATACTATCATTGTTGCATTGAATAATATGGGAATACTGGGTATAATAAACCATAGAGGAAAATTGACGTTCAAGTCATGGCGTTCTGTCGTTAATGGTGAGTACATTATTAATTTAATTTACATTACGATAAATCAGTGTTATTCAAATTTTAATTTCAATCAGCACATAAAGTAAAATAACTTCCTTCCCAAACTTCGATCGGCAATACTGTAAGCGATTACTCACTTGTTTATTCATCATTGAATATTTGCTTGTATATACGATACCACAGTGTAGGATTTTTTTTATACACAGTAGTGCCTCTGAGGGTGTTGAATATATACTCCCAAATTTTGTCTGCTAATAATGAACCAGGAAATTCTCTTTTACAGTATTGACACTCAAGTGTTAAATTTGGTAATTTAAAATTTAACTTTTGCTGACTTAATCAATACTGTAATCTGTATGAAGGGAATTTGGTGGACTGAGTTTTTTAATTAATTTTAGAACTCTTCGTTGCAAATGCTTAATTCTGCATTACCTACTAAAAGTTTAAGTTAAATAAATATTTCTGTAAAGAATTAAATTGTTATCAGCATTCTGACAATTACAATTACATTTTTCATGTTATTTACTAAATTTTTTCTTCTTTTTCTAATATAACAATGGCTAGAGCCTTTGCTTTATGCCATTTAACCTCGAGCCCCAGCTCATTATAAAGATGTCCTTCCTTTTTTTGTTTTATCTTTTCTTTTATTGTGGTATCTAAAGAACTCCAAGAGCAGTTGAACTAACTTAATATTATCGGCCTAACTCAGCTCTTTATTTCCTAGTTCATTAAAAATAATTCATCCTTAAGAAATTCTTAATAAATAATTTAATATAGAACCAATTTTATGTATCATCGCAACATTGTAAATTTTATGATTTCGAAATATTATATGAAGAAGAAAAAGTCATAAAACAATTTAACAATATTGCTAATTGGATAATTGATAAAATTTGTATTAAAATATTTATTTTTATGATATTATCAATTTAGATTATGTTTTATAATATGCAATTATAATTTACAATTGGCCCATAAAAAATATTTCATAGAATATTATAAATACAAAGTAAATTTAACCGCCATTCAAATTTAATTCAGATTAGAAATACTAAGACTTTTTTAGATGCATTGAATCTGAACGTTCAAATTAATTGATATATGAAATTTTTGAAAATACTTTGTTTAGTTAACGTGTTTACACAAATAAGTTTACAATGAACTTCTTTAAAACAAGCTACTTTTAATCATTATTTATAAGAAAAAAATGTTGAAAGCGTTAATTTCTGTTTCTATTATGTTTATAGAGCAGAAAGTAGAGCTTATTTGTATTTGGCAGATTCGTTATTTTTCTCTTAACCTATAACTAGAAATAATATAAATTTCACTTAATTATAGAGTGTGGTGGCGATTGATGCGATATTAAATTTAATGTTTGCACTTTTGCTTTACTAAAAATTTTATAACTAGTAATTGAAACTTTTTTTTTAAAGAAAATTATTTAAAATGTTGTAGGTTATATATGGCGCCATAACAGATTTAGCTCGTAGTTTTCTTATTTGGTATACAGACCAATGAGCTTGAGGTTAGACATGTAATTACATAAATCAAAATAAATATGAAATTTTTATTATAAATGTACTCCTTGAATCCTAAGAAACCTTGTGGGATTAAAACTCATTGTAAATGGGTCAAAACATCTGTAATTTTTATTGTTATTATTAGTTAAATTTCTCGTCGTAATACTATGAACGCGAGCCGTGATAATATCAAACGAGACCATGCGTTGGTTTGCATTTTGACGCGGGTGGCGTGATTATCTAACGCGGCACTATTAAAATAATGCTAATATTCTGTACTATCAACGGTGAGATTGTTACATATTAAAATGTGGATCATAAAAACAATAAATAAAAATTTAGTGGTTTTAAGTCTCACCAATTTGTTGGTTGCGGACCCATTTCTGCTGGCGTAGAACCGTATAACAGTACACTCAAATTATGGTACAAACGGTGGATTAAAACACGTAATAGTAATATGACCCGTAGGTTTATATCCCTGTTTTCGAGTAACTGCTCATAACTGGTATGCTAATTAATAAGTGGTGGATTCATCTTTTGATGCATATTTTATTTGGATAATAGTTCTTTGTCTTACACTCGTTTTTAAAGTAATTTATCTTATTTGAAAAGAGCTTAAATTGTTAGCTATAATTTAGGCCATTATTTTTGTGATGGTATCTCTGGTGTTCGAACTATGGGATTCATATTACACGACGTTAGCTAGATTGTACCAAGGGCTTTAAATATTTCAACAAGGGGAATAATATGATTCCAGAGTATATTTTAGCTTAGTACCTACTTATAAGCTCTGTTATTCAGTTATCGCTGAAGCAATTATTGTCACGTGATCATAAATACTTTAAAATATTGAAATTTT
The DNA here is from genome assembly GCA_963920725.1 of Rhamphomyia laevipes. NCBI lineage: Eukaryota > Metazoa > Arthropoda > Insecta > Diptera > Empididae > Rhamphomyia > Rhamphomyia laevipes. The sequence goes on from OY987256.1 coordinate 57,194,600, forward strand.
CTCTTAAAACGAATTTTGTAGTAATTTAGTATTAAATCGAAATGAAATAGTGTAGAAATGTAGAAAATTTACAATCGTTTTGAAAATAATGGTAATTGTTTTACGTATCTATTTATTTCGACCACTACTGAGAGTTGATTTCATTAACATTCCAGCAAATTTGATATAAAATTTAATCTCGTTTCACTAAAAATAATATTATATTTTTGTCCGTATAGAATCACTATAAAATGTTTAACTTCAGAAGAATTATATCTATATGACTAAAAAGTTGAAGGTATCAATTCAGTTTTAGATAGTTGAACCTCCATAATTTTTTTTCCTTATTTTATTTTGTTTGACAAAACAATTGTGGCGTCTTATTTCACGCATGATAATTCAATCTTGTAAAGAGACAATTGAATCAAAAACACATCCCGATTCCAATTCACATGGTACACACATTTAAATACTTTACCCATCAGATAAAAATATTTATATGTAAAAATTGCAAAATTAAAACAGCGCTACAAAAAGATGAAACTTTTGAATAAAAAATCTTTCAATGCAAAATTCCAAGAAGTTTTTGATTTTATTGATATTTGAAAGTCAAAATTTTGTATTATGAAGTCACCTGAATGTAATTTATTACATCACAAAAGTTTGGTTTGGTTTTTTGGCGTGGTACCATTATTTTAATTCACACACAAAAGTGAATTTTTTTTTCGGTAGTACATACTAAAAATTTAGATTTTATGTTATTTTTTGATAAATAAAAATGTTTTCTTAAATAAATACTTATTAGCATAAAAATGTTTCTGTCATGTTTTTGTTATTTAGTAACAAGAGTTTTTTTTTTGTTAAATCGATTAACTGCGAGCTAAACCATTCAGAAATAAACATAACAATTTGCAATGGTCCAAAAAAGAAAATTGTCTGTATAAAAATTCAATGCTATATAAATTATTAAGCGTGCGAAATATTATAATAATAAGAAATATCATAAAGTTCTTTGACCATAATTTTATTATTCAAGAACGTAAAATCCTTAAACCGACAAACAACAAGAAAAATAATAATATGCATAACAAATATTGCCGTGTTATATGGTTTCTACCGTTGATTTATACCGTGCCAAGATAATCTGTAACAAAAAAAAAAAGTACACAACATTATTTCAATTCCTTAAGGTGAAACAATAAATCACTATCATGAAATTACCTAAGGGTTTTTGCTACGCAAAAAGTGATTGGACGCAAAGAGAAGGAGGAATATAATTTTTTTTTTCTGAATAATAATCTTTTATTTACCCACCAAACTTATTCTACCTGCACGTATAGCACTTTAACCTAACTTTTGTGCATTACAACGATAAAAAAAAATCCTTATGCGCAACCTTTCTGACAAACAGGTACACACACTAAATCGATAATCAGTATATCAGCAATAATATTATACTGGATCTGAAGAAAAAGAGGCGGACTGATTCAAATTCCAATTTAAATTTTGAAATATCGCACTTTGTCGGAATTACAATCGCTTCTATTGTTGGAAGGATACTAAAGACACTAATTCATAGAAAGTTTTGTTGAATATACTCTTGAACAATAGAAGCGTTTTTTTTTTGTTAAGTTGTTAACCTTCTTTTTTTTTTTGTTATGCAATCTGTCTAAATTTTATATAGTTTTTTTTCTGTAGCCGATTTTCAATGTAATATTCCGACAAAAAAAAATTAAAGCAAAAGGATCAAGTGGCAATTGACCAAAGGGTTTAACAAACATGCAAATAATCGTGATTATGATTTTTTTTTAATTTTTTTTTATGGTTATGGCTTATATACTTGTATCGAAAGTAGCCAAATTGACCATGAAGGTATCGTGCGTGAGCTAAAAAAAAAAAAAAGATTGTACTTGAAAAAAAAAAGGATTGATTTAATAACAATGTGTGTATGGGTGTGTGTTGAGTTGTATACTTTAAATAATATTTTGATATTTTATCCTTTTGGGTCAATTTTAAAAATATCCTTTTTCTATTGTTATAATTGTAACGTGCTAAATAAACGCCTAAAAAATCGTCCTTATCAAAATATTTAACTCCAAAAATAGTTTCATGCTGAATATACTTTGATCAGACAAATAGAAAAATTTCCTTTTGAAGGGATATTTTGAATTGACGTATACATAATAGAAAAGCTGTCAAAATTTCGTTGGAAATTTTGAAATTATTTTGACAATATTATTATAAAAATTATACTAATAAAGAATTCAAAATTTAATTGGATAATTTTGTATGTTGAAATGTCTATATCAATTTTTATGTTAAAGGTATATTTTAAATGGCTTTTGGTTTCTATAGACTTTATCCTTGAACGCATGCTGACTACGATTGTATAATGGAAATTTGTGAAAGCAATTTTATTTATTACAAGTTAAAAATGATTTCTTTAATTTTGGTGACAGTCTTAAATCTTGTGAATTCAATTTCATTGAATGGAGCTATAGATCATAGATGAATACGAAATTATAGTGACCTAATTATTAAGCATGATAGAATGTTAAATTGAAATAAATCAAATAGTATGAATGGTAAAATACTTCATTAATGTTACCACCACGGTTACGCCTGAGAAAGCAAATTCGAACATTTCTATTTTTGATTTTTTTTGATTTGAATAGTGCTTTATTTTTTTTTTTTTTTAATTTATACAGTGTATAACAATTTTTTATTCCATATAAAGCTAATAGAATTTGTATATTATTATTTTTTTCTAATTTAGTTTTTAATGGCCCTTATTTGGACACTCTAAAAAATTACATTATTTCATCTTAAATGATTATTGAATTTTTGTATTTTGTTCTTACTATATTTTTTTTTTTTTTATTTTTTTTTTTAATTCTAATTTCATAATATTTTTATTTATTTGGAAAAATTTAAAAACCAATTTAAATTAACTTTTTTTTTTTTTTTTTTTAATTAATACATAAAACTTAACCGACAAGACTAAAACTTAACAACAAAATTTAATAAAAATAAAAATACAAAGGAAAAAACTGAATATTATTCCTTTATTAGTATTACACATTCTCTTGTAACCACCATATTTTTTTATCTGCTAAGGATCTTAATTTTGCATCTTTTTGATTTATGTTTATATCATATCTAATATTGTTTGAATTTATATCATTTAAATTGTATACTATTGTTGTATCGGTTGACCTTCTATACACATGATAAATTATTGGTATTCCATCTTCATTTTGAATATAGTTGTTTATATCCAAATAGATGAATGCTTCTGGTGGAATATGTCCCGTTCTTAACGTCTTTTTGAAATATTCATCATTTGGATAATATATATGACTAATATTTGAGTTATTTTCAATGTTTTGAATGTTATTGTAATGATTTCTTACTGTCTTAATTATAAAATTATCTATTCTCTCAATTTGTGCCTGTTCATATATATATTTGTTGGAAAAGTAGTATTTATAATCGTATTTAGGATTTCTATATTTATTTATACAAGATCGAACATTTCTATTTTTGTATACTTTTGCACATAAAAAGGACGAATATCATTAATAACTTGGTTTGATATTGACTTCGGAGTGGATCAAGTGTTCGTGGTTTATAAACCAATGACTTAGCACTCCCCCACAAAAACTAGTCGAAAGGTAATAAATCAGACGGTCAAAAGGGTATCGGCTGACGTTCATTCGACATCAAACTTAACTTAACGTTGTTATCAAGATCATTTTTAAAAAATTATAATCCGATGACACCACCTTGTTCAAATGCAAACCAAAGAGTTAATTTTTCTGAAAGTAATCGAACTTCTTAAATTTTGTTTATTAATGTTTATTAGTTCAACCAGAAATGTGTTGAAGCATAGAATCCAGTTTCAACAATTGAATGCGAATTTTGATAAACTAATTGAACGATTTGACAAAGTTGGTCATTTGCACAGCAATCCAAGAAATTTGTATTATAGTAATAGTAATGAAAATTAACATAATGTCAGACATCTCTATCGTTCGCAATCGTTATCACACTTATTGAAAGACTATTATCATACGTATATCAAGGAAGATTATCGTAATTTGTATGAGATTCCATAATTACCGAAAAAAGTTTAGTTGTGTGGTTTTGTATACTCTTAGCTCCCAAAACTTTTAAGACTTTTGAAACCAAATTACATAAAAATTTTCTTTATATATTGAGATTTGGAGACCTGACTAAATTTTAGATTGATGAAAACTAACATAATTCTAAAAACATTTAATAAAATATAATAATTAAATTAAATTTATAAGTAAATTTATAAGTTAAATAATTTATTGCTACTTTGCACAGGAAGTTCATAGTTACAAATCTATCCCTGCGTACTGACACCCACTATTCAGGCTACAGGAACATAATACAAATGAACAATGGCGTTAAACTTATGTCGTTATTGCTGTTAAGTTTCCTGTCATTATTTCATATAATATTTAAATAAATTATTTACATAATGAAATGATAATTTCACAAAACAACGAAAAAAATCCACAAAAAAAATTATGTATTTCAAAATAAAAATCAATATTTTTTTTTTAGTTCCCATCATGGTACAAAAAAATTATTCTGTTGCATTGCATTCACTGCTATCACACAGAACCCGAACACTAAATGCAAACAGAGTGTATCCGCAGTACGTACACTTTACATTCAGATAATCTGCAAAACAATACGAATATAAAATCACAAGAAGAAAAAAAAATTATTCATTCATAAATTTCAGTAAAAAGTGGCAAGCGGAAATACTATAAATATTTCCAGCAATTCAATCCAGTTTTTTATGAGTGTTGGGGGCGAAATTTCAATGTAATTCAAAAGAGTTAAATCGATTAAGATGGTTTTTTATGAGGAAAAGTTTGCCATTAGCACTGAATGAACACTTTAATATTTAAATTATTGTGGTTAATAATATTTTTTTTTTGGGGAAAAATTAATCTTGAAAATGGATTGGTAAAAAGGAGTGTAATTATTAGTTTTCAGTGAGTTCAAAAATATGAAAAATTCAAATATTTTCTGAAAGTCTTCATTTGATACCAAACTCAGCAATATCGTGTACTGGGTCATTGGTAAATGGCCCATAATTTTGGGTATAAGAATCATTTTTTGTATGGCTAACGTTTAGTTAGGTTACAATTAATTCTTTTGACTTAGCGAACTAAGTTTTCAATTAGTGTTTGAAAATTTGAATAGTGCGGAATTAATTTTCTGCATGTATTAATATTTATTTAATTCTTAAATACGGAAGTAAGACAAGACCTGGTTAAATGACTGAAGATATGACCGATAGCATTACAAGAATGGCGGTAGAGCGGAATACTAAAAAATCAAAAAGTATCGGTTACTCAAAGAACATTTGAAGACAAACAATGTCCGTTGCGGAGACAAGACAGTGGTGGCTGTACCATATAGGCGTAGAGGGCGTCGAGTTATGTACTTGATCATTACATTAATTTTATATAGTTTGGTGAATATTAATTCGAGTATATATTATAAAGCATCTCGTTTACATCACCAATAAATCCATTTTAAATAAAAGTAGCCTTTAGTTCTTAGAAGAACCCAGTGAAGCTTAGAGTTACAGGGGTATTATGCCTTATACAGAATGATTAGGGGCCGGAGAAGTCATAATCGTACTCTTTAGGTTCTCATCACCTTGGATAAGATGGGCGCCACAAAAAGTTCGTTTAAGGTGCGAATCTAACAAAACAAAAATTGAGCCATCCCTGAGACAAGCAATACTCCAGATAAAGATGTCGTATTAGATATAGACTAAAGAACATCTGGAGACAAAAAATAGTCTGGATTTCCTTGCAAGAATTCGGAGTTTACCAGAAACAATCTGTAAATAAAATAATATTACTTCAAAAACTACGAAAGTGTGAACTTCTTATATGGGAGGGAACTGTAGAACGTGTAGCATTAAACCGAGTAAGATTGAGAATGCTAAATAAAATTCTTATGCTCGTTGACAAAACCGAAAAAAAAATGGCGTCACTTGCTTTTTCCTATTATAAATTATGGAAATTATTATGTAAAATTGTTGGTTAGCTCAATTTTTATTGGTTAGATCAACATTGTAATAAAATTTTGAATTTCACTCCATCCTATATTAAATTTTTTACCTTTAAGTCATTTTATATTATAAAATAAATTAAATTTTATTGCGTATGAAATTTCATTATTATAATACAAAAATATTGAATATTCAACATAACAATAATAAAATGTACAAATAAATAAAAAGAAATATTATATTTATTGTAAATAGTAATCAATTTGGCTTAACAAGAGTACTGACTGAAATCGACATCACGGATAAATTTATATACAATAAATTTTAAGATGAAAAACACGTGATAAATTCATTTTATATACAACTTACATATCTTACACCCAGGTAATGCACACGATTATTGAATGCACACGATTTTATATGGAAAACCAATGTCGTAACCATCATCTCTTTAAATTTTATATTATTGACTTTGACTTTATATGATTCCTTATTACAATTTAAACAACACCACAAAAAAAAATTTAAACACCAGATTTTTGGTATGCATTTCAAAAAAACTTATCGATTTTTGATATTTTGAACAGTTCGCGCGCAGATTTAAATATTTTGTATTTAACCGCCTAAAAAACATAAAAGTGAAAAATAATTTTTATTTTTTTTTGGTTTTTCTGCATTTGGTTTATTATCCGTGAAGATTATAAAATACACGATTTAAAGCTTCAAGCAAAGGAAGTGAATTTAATATATTTAAAAATAATAAATAATAAAAAAAAAATTTAATATTATATTAAATACGATCGATCATTTTGAATTTACGTGCGGGAGAGAAAATTATTGGATAAAAAAAAAAACAATATTGGGTCAGACAAGCCGCCAAGATAGTGTAAAGAGTTGAAAAATTAGTTATCAAATTCAAGAAAATTTATATTACTATATGAAAAAAAAATAAACATAATAATTTTTGATATAAAATTAGCATATCCTGCTTCTGATAATAAAGTTTTATTGCCTTGGAAAATATGATTGAATTTTCATGCATGAATATCGAGGCTGTTAACCTTTTTATATGTAAATATAAAAAAGTCAAATGAAAATTTCATTAATTATAAATTTTGTTAACAATTTCATTTTTTTATTTCTAAAGCGACTAATATCATCAAGACGTTTACAAATTCCAAAGCAAAAGTAAACAAATCTTTAAGAAAAAAAAGAAAAACGCTTCGGGATATCAAAATTTTTTTATAGAGTATTTATTTCATTTCATTTTATGTTTTACTATATAAAAAACATAATAAATTTATGTTTATAAACTATCTTTATATCAAAATTCCCTACTTTGTGATATATGATTATTTGTTATAAAATTCCATATTTTGTTTAACTTTATTTTGGTGTTGAACTGTTGAACATCTTAATATGAAAATTTTATTGATGATTTATTGATTCCAACCTACAGCGCCAATTAATAATTTCGAATCTGAAGTGTTAATTATGGCAGCAAAAAAAAAGTGTTAAATTTTTTTTTTAAAAATGTAAATATTTTCATTGTTTTCATTGATATTACGATATTTGAAACATATAAATAATTATTAGTGAGTGGATTATCAATATTTGTTTTATGCTGCCATGTGTAAAATAAAGATATGAAAATAAAATTGATAATATCTGGCGTTTTTTGAATGTTATTTTTCTTATAAATGTTTTTATCAATATATTTTATTAAAATTCAAGTTTATTTGTTAGTATAATTCAAAATTAAATGAAGAAATGTTAAGAGGCCTTGTTATAAACATAAAAATTAATGTTTTTTAAAGAAATTGTTCGGAATTTTCGAGACTGTAAGATGAAAGAAATCATGATCATATTAAATTTTGTGTATTACAAAAAATTCCTTTAAGAGTCTTAATATGCCGGATAGACCATGTGGGGAATTTGGGTAGTTCCAGATCCCACTTACCTTAGAGGGTCCACGGTGACTTTTCCGGTTTTTTCATCTAATAATTATCAACTTACATTTATCATTTCTCGATACAAAAAGTGTTAGTCCAATATTTTGAATATAAAAAGAATCTCTAAGAATATTTGGCCAAGGGCTCAATACATTGAATACTATCTTAAAAAATAAGTGATAAAACTAGTAACGAACGGATAAAATAAATATATAAAGTGTGCAAAATAACGACATCCCAATTTTTAATTAATATGATATATAAAATTCTATTATATTGGATAGTTATTGAGAAAATTCGTCCTTTTCATAAGAAATTTTATTCAAATATCAATTAAAAAGTCCGCAGAATATAAAAATAATCAATTTCTATTTATATTTCGTTTTAAGATTAAGATTATGACAGCCTATAAAGCTGTGACCTAATTTACTCAGAGTTTATCCAGCAAAAAATTGATTTAAAACCTTTGTTTCCACCACAATATTTCATAGGTATTCAATTACTCATCGAAAAATAATTTTAAAAAAAACTGTGTTTTGATGAAACTCTTGGTTAAATTTTAATTAAATGTGATTCCCCTTTACACTTTATTACATATTCTAACAATTCAAGCCATTTCATCAATTCTAGGTCAATTATTCCATAGTGTCAATAAAATATAACAAAAATGTAATTATAAATGAAATATATTTATCAAAATTTCGTTTTATTTGCTAACATTGTTGAAATTTTGTTGTATAGTAGAAATGTATAGGGAAGATAATTTTTACAGGGTACGTTACAAACAAATACCACAGTAATTTTATACGCGTGCCTTCATTTATACTTTGGTTCAATCAGTGAATATTTTTCATTATTATTAATAATATCATTAACATCTGCACCCCTAGAATTAATAGAATTATAGTTCAACCCTCATTTTACTCTATCGCGATTTAACAAAATTCAGATTTGAATATATCAAAATGCATGGTAAGCTCAGTAATTTTAGGGTTTTTTTATTGTTAGATATTGCAAATCAATCTAATTTTTCACCTGCTTTTGATTGTTATCGTAGCATTTTTAAAGAAATTTTAAAAGGGTTCAAATTTGTTGAATTATTATTTGCTAAACTAAATGTTTAGGAATTGATATTTATATTATTATTTTCAGGAGAAGTTATTGAATATGAATTGTTGTGATGGAATTGTTGTAAAATGTATTCCAAATATTCCGAATTATATAAAACCCATTCACGTGGTTTTATGTCCTAGAGATTTGATCGATATTTTAATACTATTTTAAATCGATAATTTCAGAGTTCCAATAAATCTAAGATTCTCAACGACAAATTCATAATTTTTTGTAGTGTAAATAGAATACCAATTACATTTAAACTAAGGATTATTAAAAGTTTGATTTACAAGGAGTTTAAATATCAAAATTTTGATTCTCGGTCGTTTGTGGTATAATTAATTTAAGGTCCTAAAATTTTCTATAAATTTTCATTTCACTATTTTTGATATTCTTTACAAATTTTCAAAAACCTCTTTCTTTTTTGTATCAAATTTTGCTTTTTTGACTTAAAAAATAGCTTTCTCAATTTTTTTTGACATATTTCAGGAATTTTAGGTATTTTTATGTTATTGTCAAACACTAATTGCCAATTAGGTGGGAATTTCAAAATTCCTATTCAATATTTGTTATATATTTTTTATTTGTCCAGCCAGAGATTTATTAGTTAGTTAGGATTAAGATATTATTGTCGGCTATAGAGTGTCAGAATCAAATATTTATACAAAAACCAATCAAATTATTCAGTTTAAGAATTTGCTTTTGGGACGGAATTATCAAATACCATAAAGACATTCAGTTTTTATTATGTTTGTTATTATTAAATTTATTCGTGACACTATCAAATTTAAAACGATAATCAATTGTGTCCTAAAATATGCCACTGGTGACACTTTATGAGCGTTTTTTAAGAATTTGCAAAATTGATTTTCTGTCTTTCTTAAAAGATATAAGATGCGAAAAAACGAATTCCCCTAAAAAATTCATTAATGTAAAGACAAGGATTACAAGTGAATTTTTAAATGACATTTCTTACAAAATTTCTGATGATATGTAATCAAAATTTTAGTCACTAATAAAAAAAAAATTTACTCTCAATTATTATTTCTTAATCTTTAATAAATTCAATTTATAATTACAGGATCAAAAAAAATCATTTTTACTTGCACTTTATTGATAAATAATTGAAAAAGTACTTCAATATTTGATCAATTTTCAAAACTTTAATATAAAAAATGATTTTCTACTGTACATGAAAAAAAAAATTTTTTTTTTGGGACAGATGTTTTTCATTTTATGCACCTGAAAATTTGAAATTTTTTTTTTTCGGTTTTTATATATAAGACACGGACTTGACCATCTCTCTACAAAAAAAATTTAAATATTTACGATTGTATAGATGAATAACTAATACATTTAAAATTTATATTTTGTATATGTATTTGTTAATAATTTCATGTAAATACACCAAGGATATTTTATTCCCTTACCAATTAAATATTTGACTCAAAAAATTTTATATTAAAAATAGGGGCGCAATATATAATTTTTGAAAATGTCATGCAGTTTGATTAAGTTAAGAAGAAATTGTGGAAGTGGAATGTCTTTTTTGTTGGTAAACAAAATCGTGTTTTACATATAGGAACAACAAAACAAAAAAAAATTGTATCTAAAGAACACCCGGCTCAATGCTCAATACACAGAACCGCATCAACATTATAATAATATAAAATTTTTGTTAAAAGTATTTTTGTTTTTGAGCCAAATTTCGAGAAACACCTTGACTAAAAGAACCAATCAGATTTTTCTGAATTATTTTTTTTTTAATATTATTTGTTTTTGCTTAGGTTTTCGTAAAAAAACAATTTATTTTCATTAAGCTGAGGGATATGTTTTGAGGACTCTTTGGCGCACGTCAACGTTTATATCCTGTTATAAAATATAAACAGGAACCAAACCAAAAAAAAAATAAAAAAAATAATAATAAAGGAAATAAAAATTTTCAAGTTTGTCGAAGGATAATAAATTTTGCGATCTAATTTGAAAACAATAAATTTACTTACGTAGTCCGTAGTGAATTAGATTGAAAATGGTAAAAAGGGTAATTGATGAAGCATGAACTTGATGGAAGTAGCGTACGTGAGCCAAAAGTGTATGGAAATTAATTAAATGAATATTAAAAACAGAAAATCTTTTGAATTGATAATTTAGTAGCAAAGGTGTCTAATAGGTGGCGTAATCATAAAAAGATAAAAATTCTAATTAGAATAAATAAAAAAATGTGAAAATTATAAAGTTGTAAATTAATGAAATTGAATTTTTGTAAAAAAATATATTAATACTTAAAATTTGATGGTTATGGTATGATGAGACGTAGCCTAGGGTCGTTCTTTCAATACTCGGTCGTAATTATTGTGAATATTTTGTTTACAATTGTTTTTTATTACCAAGTTAAATTTTAAAATTTTCGCGCCGAATCAGAAATTCTTCATAAACTCAGTCTCTTTTGAGTTATAATACCGCATTACCCGCAAATAATTCCTCATCAGACAGCTCTAAATCGCTATAAACAGTCAGTTTTCTGATTTCCCGATTATTTTCTTAAAATTTTGAGAATTTCAGTATTACAAGAAATTTTTGGTCTTAATGTACTTCCCGAAAATTGTATGACCTATTTCCGGAATATAAGCTCTTCTTCCAATATGTAAAATATTACCAAATTTCCTGCGCACTAAATGCTTTTACGTAATTCCCAAAAGAAAGTTTATTTGCAATGCCATTCATTATTTAGTAACGCCTTCTTTAATTACTGATAATTTCTTCATTATGTGATGACACATAAATTTGATAGTGTAGCTCTATTTAAATTTCCTTTAGTTCACAATTATCTATATTTAAAAATTATCTACAACATTTAAAAAATTATCAAATTGTGATTAGTCAAGATCTACAATTACCATTAAAAATTGGCGGAAATTGGATTTTATTTAAAGACTTTATTACTATCACGTAATCAACTATAAATTTTACTATACATTTTAATTACAAACGAGACCACACACCACACCTGTTTAAAAACCAGCATTAAAACGAAATCTTATCAATTAATCAAATTTATTAACATTATGCTAATATATGGAAACCTTAACTTGTAGAAATTTATACAAAGTATTATTAATTTTATTTGCTTTGAGTAGTTTAAAAGTGTCAATTCAGGGCGTCCAACGTGATTCTATAATTAAAAATTTAAATAAATAGCTTCCAATAAATCTTTCTTATTAATATTTTTGTCATTAATTTTAATTAAATTACTAGTTAGTTAGATAGATTAGAATCACTGCAGAATTGTCTATAATTAAAAATAAAAATATTATAATAATTATAATCAATTTGTTGCACATTGTAAGTCCGTTTTGTAGTTGAAGGCCTAAAAATTGTATATAGGTCTCTAGTTGCTTCTTCATAATTTTGAGGTCTGAATTCTTGATACTTTAAAACTCGCTCCACCTACCAAGTCGTAAATAGTTTTTCTATAAATAACAAATCCATCATTGCGCAGACAGATTCGGCCTCGGTCCCATTGCACTATAAAATGTTTTTTCTTTATGTAAATAATTAGGCTCCCGGAAATATCGCCCCAAACAAAATCAGCCCAAAATGTAAAATGAAAAATCGCCCCAAAATTTCAATAGTAATTGGGGCGATATTGTCAATGAAAATCACCTCATTTATTGGGGCTTAATTGCATTTTTTGGTGTGATATCATATTTTGGGGCTATTTTTCATAATGAAAAATAACCCCAAATTTTGGGGCGATTTTTCATTTTTATTTTGGGCTGATTTGGTTTGGGGTGATATTTGCGGGAGCCAAATAATTATATTATTTTTCATACGATTTTATGCTTCTTAAGACTCCCATCTACTGGTATTAACTGACCTGTCAGGTTTCGGTTTTCTTGGATCCCATAATGTTGCCAAAAAGAGCTAGTGAATAATTAAGTCATTTCGTATCCGATTTTGATGAATTATTTACAAATACTTGTGTGTTTTGGATGAAACACAACTTATAAAATTAACTGAAATGCCAGAGACCTCGCCTACTTTAGAAAAATGAGGGGTTGGATTTAAAAATTTGAAAGAGTTCTATACAAAACTGCCTGGATTAGAGCCTGCGGACCAGTCAATATAATCTCACATAATAAATTTCGGTAATTAAATTCATTTTACTATACAAACTGACTATAAGCGATTATAAAATTATTCCATAGTTAATTATTTTTAAAAACTGACCACTGTCAATTTGTTTCATTGTAATGAAGGCTTTATTACATCACCGCAAAATTACGTTTAGTCTTATTTAATTTATAAAAAAATGAAATATTTCTTTATAATATTGAAAAGGTAAAATTCCAGTTTATAAAAACAAAAAAACTTTTTATATCAATTTTATATTAAAACTACAAAGACTTTTGCCGATGAATTTTATTTTTTCTATAATATTTTATGTACTTTTCTTCATTTTAAATGAATTTATAAATCAATTTTACAAAATAAAATTTATATAAAAAATTTTATCACAGAAAAAAAACATTGAATCTATTCGAAAAAAGAATCTTTTTTTTATAATCTCTAAATTATTTTACTGAATGAATTTGGTTGCGTACAAAACAAGTTTCCTCAATCTCTAAAAAAATTTATCATTTTGTCAAGATCTTGTTTGGAATAAGCCATTAAAACTTGTATAAAAAAATATATTCTATAAATGTTCTATGTGAATGTGATGGCTATCAATGAACCTCTCTAATAGTATTTGCGATTATGAATTGGAGTGCGAGAACAGAAACTGATGAATTGCGATAAGATTGATTTTTATTTATAATAATGAATTCAGTTTTGATGATTTGGTTGTGGAAATTTATATTGAACAACATACTACACAGTACACACAGTTATCATGTGGGAATTGAGATAATGTCCATTGAATATTTATTTATGTATCGTCTTGGGTGTTACAAACTAGACAGAATGTCTTTTGGCAAAAAATGATTGATCAAATAATGAATTTTAATTGATTTGAAATTTAAATTTGTAGATTGTTTTTTTTTTTTAAAGATAAGATTATTAAGAAATTTGAAAAATATTAATTAATTTAAGTTACGTCCTCAAAGGGCTTTTCAAATCTTAGTGCTTGGCGCGAATTGTAAGCATTACACATTTTTGAATTTGACCTAAGAATTTAAAGCAGACATGCTAAAAAATGTATTCTCTTATACAAAATATAAATGGCATACGAATACGAATTAGATTTAATAGTTTTACAAATATGAATAAGTAATTCACAGAGATGAATCTTCAGTAATATAAATATATGACCTTACAGTAAAAATATGTAATCTTACTACAATTTTAATCTACATCAAAAATATTACAAATTTTCAATCAGTTCTAATTAAAATTCATTACACGTTCAAGCTCACCTTTATCATCACTATCATCCTTAAAAATGATTTTCACATTTCATTTTACGGATTTTTTTTTTCGAAGTCTGATTCTTTTAAAAATTACACAGGTAATAATTCACCATAATGTTGTAATGTGATTGTAAAAAAAAAGCATGACAAAAAACAAGCAAGCATGAGTCCCCCAATAAAGTAATTAGTATGCCAATTGTGTGACATAATTTTATTGTATGATTTTTATTCCCAATTTTTGTTTGTTGGTATTTAACTATAAATTATAACTATAATTAACAGATAATAATCTTGAAAGTTGGCAGAACAGTAGCTTACATATTTCGGTGCCACATTTTATACTTAGTTAATGATTATGGGTTCACCAGAAAAGGACTTATTAGGATGAACGAATTATTCCGTGATAGAAATGTGTAAATACAATTTGAATCTTGGAAGTATTGGAATTCTCCTTTCTAGAGAAAGGACGAATTTTTTTTTGTTATTAAAAGTAATAATGACATCCGGCTTGTCTTGTGTACGTAATAATAAGGTTTTCATATTAAATAATTTAAATGATGAAATAGAAAATAACCAACTCCGAAAATTTTTATATGACATTTTATGATAATAATCGAGTAATAGTTTTATGATGATTGAAAATATTGAACAATTTTCAGATTAGCTAATATACATTTAATAAATAATTACTTAAATAAATTTGAAAAATGGGCCCCGAACAATCCTGCTATGAAAACTATCAAAACATTATATGTGCATTGAAAATTTTCAGTTCACTGTTTTATTTATTACCACATCGAGTATCCTCAATAAATCATAAACGATTTTCATGAAAAAAAATATGGAAAAATGAAATTCAAAATCTGTGAAATCCAAAAACATAACATTTCGCACAGATTGTGTTATTTATCACACGGTATCCTTTTGTATTGATATCTATACGTACTCTGTCATACGCAGAATTCATATTTTTATTCATCATATAAGTAAAAAATTAATATAAAAAAAAAATGTTTAATTTATTTATTTATATTTTTTGTATTTATAATATAATATAAAATGAAATAAACATAACCAAAAACAAATGCAAACATGAATTTTTGACAATCACAATAATCTCGCGAAAAATATGATTTTTTGATATCTGAATGACAGATCTTTTTTGTCTTTTATATGACAATGCTAACCTATTGGTAATAAATCGTGTCATAAAGTTGAAGTAAAACAGCAAAACTGTTCGATCAAGTTTTCGATATTATAAAATATTTCATGAGAATTTTTGGTTATTTTTCATAATATTTATTGAATTGCCATACTTTTCGAAACAATTGACGCATGGATCTCTTGAAAAAGCATCGAAGTAAAATATCAGCTTTTTAGTTCATAATTTTATGAGTTAATATTATTGATAACAATTTTAATCTATTTCAAATATTATCATAATTATTTATTTTATTTCTATCCATTACAACCAAAAAAAGCTATTAATTAGGGGTAGCAGATAATTCGTAGTTAGGTTCAATTTCAACAGTGATTTATGTCGAACAGTGTATTATGAAATTAACAGTATCATTCTAACAAACAGTGCTTTGTTAGAAATTTCATATCTTTTAATTTGTCTTTGGAAACTTTTATCTTTTTGGTCCACAAAATTAATTTTAGTAATTTAGTTTGGTTGATTAATATCAATGTAGAAATATTTCATTAAGATCGACGTGTTTTAACCAAAATGTTGAATTGACAAAGAACTTGAATTAGGTGAATTAATTTTTTTTTTTTTTTAAATTCTGACTTAAGTGGTTTTGCCTTTCAGCAAGAGAACTTTTACCTTTGATTTAATTCTTAAATAAAATTAATGAAAAAAGCTATAGTTATTAGAATTCAAATAGTTTTTATTTAATTACAATTTTTTACATTTACTCAGTTTATTATTATTGCCGCTTTTTGTACAACTCATGCCTGTACAACATTTATATTTAGGTTCAGAGCATACATCATTTAGGATTTTGCAGTATGTGCAGAGTGATGGAGCAACCAAAGCCAAAACCATTGCAATAAAGATAAAAAATACTCGCATTTTAGATTTTTGATTTTTCTGTGTGATGAAATTCTAAACGAAAAAAAAAAATATTATATTTACAAATTCTGCCAGATAAAATACAATTTTAAATATTTAGAATTATAACTTACTAGTTCAAATTCTAGATAAATACAATTGATATTGTACAGTCTGCTTCAGCTTTTATAGGTGATTTTCATTATCAAAATAATCATTTTTTAAAGATGTTCAAATATTTAAGTTTTTGTTTCGAATTTAAATAAACAACTTAAGAAAATTTTAACATTGTAGAAACATTTGTATTTGAATTTGAATATAAAAATGTTGCTTGTATTAAATATAAAATACTTAAGGAATTTTTAATATATTTAAAATATAAATAACTAAAATTAATTGCGTAGTAACACAAATTAAGAATATTTTTCTTCATTCGAATATTAAATACAAAAACGAAAACAGCTAAAAATGTTTCGAGACAAAGAAGCAAGGTTATGGAAGCAATGGAAAGAACACTTAGCGTTTGCATAGATCACCAACATCAAAGAAATATTCCATTAACAACAATTATAATTCAAGAAAAAGCAAGGAGTCTTCACCAGGATTTATTAAGTAAGTATAGTGAAAGCTCTAATTCTGAATAATTTTTAGCCAGCAAAGGTTGGTTTGATCGTTTTAAAAAACAACATTCACTGCACAATATAAAAACAACTGGTGAAGCTGCCAGTGCGGATGTTGAAGCAGCACAACTTTATCCTGATGAATTAAAAAAAAAATATTGAAACTGGTGGATATAGTTCTCAGCAGGTTTATAATGTAGACGAAACTGGTCTGTTTTGGAAAAGAATGCCAGCCAAAAGGACATAATAAATCAAATCTTCTTGTTATCTGGCGGTCAAATAAAAAGGGTTGGATGTCAGCAACTCTTTTTGATGAATGGCTGAATAAATTTTTTTCGATTGCAGTTACAAAATTTAATTCTGAACAGAATATTTCAAATAAGGCATTACTAATCAATGACAATGTACCCAGCCATAAATACCACTTCTTTATTGCAGCCAATGGACCAGGGTGTGACGCCAATTTTAAAGCTAACTATTTGCGTCGACTCTTCCAGAATCTTATTCACACTGTTGATGGTCCAAACGAGCCAACAATTATAGAATTTTGGAAACAATTTAATATAATGAATGCTGTTGATTATATTTCAAAATCTTGGGATGAAGTACAGAAAACAGCTATGAATGGAGTGTGGAAAAAATTATGGCCATAGTGTGTTCATGATTGTGGGAGCTCCCAAAGCCATGAAGAAATTCAACAGGCGATTGTTTCTATTGCACATGAAGTAGGAATGGATGAAGTAGACTCAGATGATGTGGCTGAGCTTATTGCATGTGGTGAAGAAAACATTTCAAATGAAGAGTTGATGTTGTTGCTTGAAAATCGCGATACGGAATATGCAAAATGCTCAACGCAAGAAAATTCTCGTATTTTGACGACACAAAATATGTCAAAGGCTTTTTCACTCATCCAAGAAGCTATGGACATATTTTCTGAAAATGATCTAATGGTAAAAAATAGTCTAAAGGTCTCCAGACAAATTGAAAATGCTCTTGTTTGCTATAGGGAACTGTACAACGATAACTCAGCAAAACAAACATCACTGGTTTTTTATTTTTCCAAAAAAAATTTTGCTAATGAAAATATTTAAATACGCCATTACAAGTAATGCAGTAAATTAATTCAACTTAAATTATTTGGTAATGCGGTAATGCTTCGGTAATGCAGTACAAATATAATGCATTACTTAACAACTCTGGTTAATTCTTATAAAAAAGTAATGAAAAAAAAACTAGTTATTAGTATTTAGAAGTGCTTTATTTCTTCACGCAATAACTTAATTCGTCATCACCATATACACGCTTACAACTCAAGTCATCACAACAGTTATGCGGGTCACCGCATAGATCGTTTTCTTGTGCACACTGTGCGCATAGTGATGGAGCAACCAAAGCCAAAACCATTGCAATGAAGATAAGTACTCGCATTTTAGATTTTTGATTTTTCTGTATGATGAAATTCTAAACGAAAAAAAAAATATTATTATTTACAAATTCTGCCAGATAAAATACAATTTTAAATATTTAGAATTATAACTTACTAGATCAAATTCTAGATAGATACAATTGATATTCTACAGTCTGCTTCAGCTTTTATAGGTGATTTTCATTAGCAAAATAATAATTTATAATATGTTCAAATATTTAAGTTTTCGTTTCGAATTTAAATAAACAACTTAAGAAAATATTAACATTGTAGAAACATTTGTAATTAAATTTGAATGTAAAGCAGGCTTGTTAAATATAAAATACTGATGGAATTTTTAATATCATTAAAATATGTATAAATAACTAAAATAAATTGCGTAGTAACACAAATTAAGAATATTTTTCTTCATTCGAATATTAAATACAAAAACGAATTCGTTTTTTTTTTTTTTTTGCTGTTGTTGCGTGGCTAGGTGAAGATATCGAAAAGACACTAATATGAAAATGACTAGCAAAAAAGTTTTAGCGAAAATATTTTATTTTTACAAATCTGTTTATTAAGTTAAGACTTATCACAACATCAGAAATTACCTTATAACTTGTATTATCTCTACGTGTTTTTACTTTAATATTGACATCAATTAATGGATTGCCATACCTTTTAACTATTAGGCTAAGAATCGTACAATTTGTTTATTGTACTGATGTAATCACAAACAAATTGAAGATTTGACTATTTTTTCGGTACATTCCAAAAGCAAATTATTCTAATTGTAAGTTTTCATTAACAATTATTATTATTCTTAGATGATAAAATTGAATTTCGATAATTCAAATAAATCTTGGGTAGCCAAAGATAATTGTTATAATCCTCTTCTAAAATTTTCTATTAAACTAAAATTTTTAAATAATGAAAAAGCTCAAAAGATTCAAGAAGGTTCGACATTGAAGGTGGTTTCTTTAGAAAGATTATACATCAAAAAATGGTGGAATAACACGACTTGCTTATTTCAACTAAAATTTATAGAACTTTATTTAATATTAAAATATCGAGTATTATAATATAATATTCGATGGCTGTAGCACCCACAATATGGTTTATGTAGCTTCAATATTGGAATCTTGGTATCTTAAAATTGTCATAGTTGACATATTCGTATCAGATTTGTATTATAGAAATCATATACCTTTAACGAAATGGGTCTCGGTAGATCAGTGTAATATATGCTGCTCTACCAACAATGAAGTTTTTGGTTCAATTCCCGCTGTAAACACTGATGGTCTGATGTATTAGGTATATTTACATTTGATTACCTTTACTTTCTAACCTAAGAGGAGCAGAAAACTGTTAGTAATATTATAACAGAACTTTTTTTTTTAAAAAAAATAGCGTTTGGTAAAAACAAAATATATAACTACATTTCAACGACGTTTACAAAATAGACACATTAAAAAATTGGACACCAACACTAGTAAAACTGAATGAAACTGAACATAAATATTGAGAATCAAAATAAAAAATTTCAAGACAAAGATAATTTTTTTTTTAACTTTTACCCTTTATTAATTCTTATAAAAAAGTAATGAAAAAAAAATTAGTTATTAGAATTTAGAAGTGTTTTATTTCTTCTTGCAGAAGCTCTTATCTTCATCCGCCGAAATATTCATACAATACAAGCCATCACAACATTTAAATGCAGGGTCAACACCGCATAAATTATATTCTTTTATACACTCTGCGCAGAGTGATGGAGCAACCAAAGCCAAAACTTTGGTTGCTCCATCACTCTGCGCAGAGTGTATAAAAGAATATAATTTATGCGGTGTTGACCCTGCATTTAAATGTTGTGATGGCTTGTATTGTATGAATATTTCGGCGGAGATAAAAAATGGCTTTGGTTGCTCCATCACTCTGCGCAGAGTGTATAAAAGAATATAATTTATGCGGTGTTGACCCTGCATTTAAATGTTGTGATGGCTTGTATTGTATGAATATTTCGGCGGAGATAAAAAATACTCGCATTTTAGATTTTTGATTTTTCTGTATTATGAAATTCTAAACGAAAAAAAAATATTATATATTTGCAAATTCTGCCAGATAAAATACAATTTTAAATATTTAGAATTATAACTTACTAGTTCAAATTCTAGATAAATACAATTGATATTGTACAGTCTGCTTCAGCTTTTATAGGTGATTTTCATTAGCAAAATAATAATTTATAAAATGTTCAAATATTTAAGTTTTAGTTTCGAATTTAAATAAACAACTTAAGAAAATATTAACATTGTAGAAACATTTGTATTTGAATTTGAATGTAAAGCAGGCTTGTATTAAATATAAAATACTGATGGAATTTTTAATATATTTAAAATATAAATAACTAAAATTAATTGCGTAGTAACACAAATTAAGAATATTTTTCTTCATTCGAATATTAAATACAAAAACGAATTCATTTTTTGCGTGGCTAGGTGAAGATATCGAAAAGACACTAATACGAACACGCGTACACTTCCATTTTGAGTCGTCTTATGTTCGTGTTGTCTAGGAGTTTAATTGCCTTTTCATTGATGTGTTGTCTAAATATCTCTTGACGATTTTTTGCAAGATTAATAATTTAATTAGCCACGATGTTTATTTTGATTCCTGTGAAGGTCATCCTTTCTTATGTATCAAGTTTATAGTCTCCAATAATTAGCTAACTTAACTTTTTCGAAAAAGTTACAATATTTGGTTTATTCAACGTTTTTTTAAATGGCAAACAAATAATGGGATTTATAAATATGACAAGAAAGTTTGAAACTGCTTGAATATAATGGTTTTTGAAAAACCTATATAAAACTTGTGACTTTAAAGTTTTATATAAGAATCAGATATAATTTATTTTAGTTAATTAAATTTTTTTTTAATGATTGAATAAATTCTAATTCATGATTTACATTTCATAATAATAATGTAAAAATTTTAGTAATGCCAAACTTTCTTTTTCGTTATAAGTTTGAACTATTTACAATCTTCTTTACTTGGTAATAAATATTTTTAAATCATAATTAAGTTAAAATAATATTTAATAGTAATTAAATTAAGTATATAATCATCATTAATCTAGAACACATGCCCCATCTGCCCGTAACCAAGAAAATGGGTAATGGAAAATTTAGTTAGATCAAATTATCTTGTATGGCTATTTGCTGAGTAAATAATTTTACTATCCAAATGTAATGGACTAAATTCTAACTGCTTAATACCACATACACAGGGGTTCATTGATCTGAAAATAAGGCTACTCCTACGTAAGATCCCAACTGGTAATTCAAGCCCTAATAAATTGAACAAAACTAAGTTTTAAAACTAAAGTATAGTTCTAAAAGTATGACAGGTACTACCAACTGTCTACACACAAATTAACAGGTTACCGCACTAGCTAGCTTATAGGTTTCGCAGTTCTGAAAAGAACGCTACTACTCTCCTCGAATTTCACCCGTCATTTCGAGTCTTAAAGAAAGTAAAATTAAAATTAAGGATAATAAAACGATTCTAATAATTATATTAGTAATAATCATCTTAGAACAGGCCACAAGTTTATTTACTATTCTATATTAATATATTAATTATTTACCAAAAAAAAATTAAGAAATTTTATTGCCACTTTATTTATTCTATCTTTTTATTATTATTAATTTTAATATATATTTGTCATGCAAAAACTGTTTAAATAATACTTTAACAAATTATTAGTTATCATTAAATATTAAATTTTTTTAGTAAATTTTTATTACGTTTTTTGATCTGCAGCTGTGATAATATTTGAAAAATATAATAAGCGTGTTGGCAATTTAATTAACTCGTAAATAAAGTAAATTGTACTGGCATCAGTTAACTAGTTGATATGTGAACTATAATTATAATCTATAAGCTTCCATTTCTAAAGCATAAATCTGTTAATAAATCCATCTTGTTTTTAAACCCTGCAGAATCTTTTATTTATTTTCCAAGACAATCATGATACCAAGCTATATATCTGAAATATAAAATTTTCTTGAAATTTTTATGTAGAGCAAAAGTGCATGGCTCCATGCATCGTATTTCTAATATGGTCCCACTGAATGTATGAATCTTCTACGGGAATCAGGATGAAGTCAGAATGATCTTGTTTGCCAAATTTCTTTAAAAGCTTTAAAAAATTCAAAGTTTCGATACCGTACCCTGAAAAAAGATTTCAGATATTTCTGTAAATAATATAAAAATCGATAAATTTACTTTACTTTCGAGGCGATTAACCTCCACCAAATTCTCATCATCGATTACAACATAAAATGTTAAACCATAACACAAAATATTTTATGTAAACCCACTCAAAAATACATTGATAATTTTGTAAATCACGCCGCAATAACATCTCAATCCACGCTGTATGATTACAATATTAAAAAACATTTTATGCAGAATTTATGATGATAATTATTCATTATTAGCTTTTTAAAATAATCATAAATTCAATTTATGATTATTTGAAATTGAAGAACATTTTTATTATCATTATTTAAATCATGTTTTTTTTTTATATATTAAGGAAATCGATTCTTTTAAATATTTAAAGTAAGGAAATAGAGAGAGAGAGACAGCTAAGTAGCGTAGGAGTTTTGAATGAGAATTTTGAATAATATTTTTTATATTTAACAGAAATTTTTATATCTTTTAGGGTATTTTTACAATCCAATAGCGCCAAAAAATTATTATTATGACCAATTTACAATAGTTGCAATTATTGGAACGTATTTTAATGGTTATTTAAATTGATTCATTGACCTTTCTCTAATTTTATACTTTGAAAGTGTCTGTTTATGAAAAAATAGTTTATAGTGCCGCAAAGTGAATAGTAATGCCCTTCTAATTATTGAGAAAAGGTCCTTACTGTATAAATTCATTTTATTTTGGATTCAAATGCACCAAATGCTGTCTAAAAAAAACCCTTTCACTAAAAACATCAAGTCCAAGTCCAAATCCATGCAATTAATTATTCTAGTATTTATTTTTAGTATTGTATAGTTTTAGTTGAACAATAATATTAATTTCCTCGGTAAATTGGTCGTAACTTTTTTCAAATTTTTAGCTTCAATATATAGCACTAAAATATCTTAATTTGTTACCTTTTAAAATTTCTTTGATTAAACATTTTTAATCGGAATTAGCCCATTAAACCTTTAATATTAATTAAGCCTTTTCCAGATATAGATTTGCCTTATATTTAAAGTAATGTAATCGAAACTATTTCCAATCTAATTATTTTAAAATTCTCAGACTAAATCTTATCACTAAAATAATTTCCTTTTACTTTGAACTTTCTGTACAATTTTAATTCAGCTATGTAGAAAAATGTCGGTTAATTTTCTAAATCCTTTCCTTTTAAAGTTAATCGTATTATCGATCAATTTGTTATACAAAACTTCTTTCAAATGAGTTTCCTTTTCGATATCAGTTCATTTAATTTGATCGATGTTATTCAATTGATTGAACATTTTTGTTTGAATACGGATAAGGTAGAGAAGAACAAAAGATTTCTAGGAATTTTAAAAGACATTTGTAGACATAACAAATTTAGGTTGAATAACTTTTTTCCCATATTCTTATATAGTTTTTTTTTTATTAAATTATGTAAATGATCATAGATAATTGCTTCAGTTTAAACCATATTCAATTCTTGGTTGGTTTTAAAGGACCGCTACACAAATGTAGGCTAGAAAAAGTGAACTCCTTTGATTGTATCCTCCAGTCGAACGTTTGTTATAGCGTTCTCATTACATTCATACTAAGAATCGCTTATGTCCTGTGACAATTGTCGTATATATACAATTTGGCTGTTGCCTGGTTCATTTATCTTGAAATTTTTGTGATTTCTAATACTCCAGAAGTTTTTGTATACATACAACAATTTTCCTTATTTCATTTTAAAGTGTTATATCTGAATTCCTAGTATCTGAACCAAAATTGTTAGAAACTTTCAATCAGTATCATACGAAAGTCGGAATTTGATTTATCTATTCCAATACCTTGAAATATGACTAACATCAACAACATTAAACACGGAATAAAAAATACTTTTAACCTATTAAACAGATCCTTTTACCCTGCTTCAATTTTCAATACTTGCACATTTTCACTACAGCAGATAAAAGTTATTAGTTTTTCATTTTAAATTGATTCCCTGAGATAAATTAAACAAACATTTCAAAGGTCTACATTAGGTTCATCAATAAAATTCGTGTTAATTCTTGTCTTATTAATCTTCACAAAATATTTTGACACCATCTTAACACTGTGTCAATGAATCTCCGAATTACAATAGTCCTTTAATCTGACACAATATAATATTTTTTTTTCTCAATATCATTGATCAAACAAGACAAAGGATTATTTTCACTTATATTTCATATAAGTCAATCCTTCTCAATGCCAATGCCGGTCTCTCTTTCAATCCGTTCAGAAATATTAAATTGCCATTGTAATCATTTGTAATACGTGATTAGATCTTAAACAAAAAATTGCCTTAATCATATTTAAAATACTAAAATTTCGTTTTATTATCATAATGTCCACTAGGTCCATTAAAATCAGTGTATACCGAATTTCTATATTTATTGTACATCTTGAAAATTTCAGTTTTTTTTGCTTTGATATAAGAGTGAAGATCAAAATTGATCCTGTAAGGGAAAAAAACTAAAATTAATGCGGGTCAATATTTTTTTTATTATGTAATTGTTTAAATCCCGCTGTGAAATATATTAAGACACTAGCGATCTCCAACCAAGAAGCTAAATAAATTGACATTTTATTTTTTTTGTACGACACTGAAACGTTGTTTTATATCAGGCCGTGTTATGTTTTAATTTTGGTGGTTTTTTATTTAGTTTGTATTTTTTAGTAAGTACTTAAGAAAATTTATTATAATAATTTTTTATATTTTAGTGGTTCGCTTTTTATTTATCGAGAAAAAAAAGTAAATGTCGATTTTATCGGTTTTGTTTTGTTATTGTGTATCAGAATCCTTAAATATTTATTGCGGAAATTTCAGAAAAATACATTTTACTTGTAAAATCAATTACGTTTTTTCTTTTTTGTAACTAGGCTTGAATTAATTTGGCATTTACTTAGAGTCTCATCAATGCCTAAGTCGTTATTATACTTATAATAAAGAATTAGTTGTTATCTTAAATTACTATCATCTATAAATTCTATAATTAGTCAATTATTATAATTAGCAGGTTAACCAATCATTAATTTTCATATTAAACAATCAAATTTTCAAAGATTACAAATTATATTGTTAAAATTCATGAAAACAATCTTTGTCTATCGTCATTTCTGCTGACTAGTAAATTGAAATTGAAGCGCAGCTTTTTAATTCAACAATTTATTTAAAATATCTTGCTTAGAAATGTTCTTAAAGACGTTTTCTATACCGTAAGCATAGACTTAGCTTTAGGTTTAAGTTTAGTGTACGTAATGATGGGTTCAGTTAATTCTAATCAACGAAACATCTAATTACATTGAATTACAATTACTGAACAATTACATTAAATCAATTTATTTGTTCCCATACGCGTAGACTTACATTATCTTAAAGATTTGCTCTTGAAGAGTGCCTTAAAAAAAGTTTTAAAATCAATAATTTGATCAACTAAAATTTAACATTTAACATTTTCTGGTGGTCTTCAAAAATCTGATTTTTATATAAAGATTCATAACTCTATAGTTTTTATACAAATTAATCATTCATCTGTGATCATTATCATCAATTTTTAAATTCAATCATAAATTGTCAAAAATAACAATTTGATTATCCTATCAATAATAATGACTAAAAACTTCTTTTGTAATCAAATTGGTGCGCCATCGTGTGTGGGGTCATTTAAAATTGATTCTTAAGAAGCGCACCACATGAAAAAACCCTTTTTTTTATTTAAAATCGAAACTGTGCTATTATTAAGAGTGAAAATATGTGAACAATAAAACGAAACCCACAAAATATGAATACAAATTATTTATATCATCATTATTAAAAATTTCATCATTAGCTCTATAAAAATGAACAAAATTGATTATGATAGCTTAACCTTAACCTGTTCTATATTTATAAACAAATTATTTGAATTTCCTTAAAAGGATAAATTTAAATAAAATTGTTTCTATAGTTTTTTTAATCGTTAAACAACAAGGAAGAAATATTTCTATAGAATTTTTATAGAAGTTTCTTCAACTCATTGAATACAATTTTATGATAATCTGTTTTGATGACATTTTATTATACGGCTTCTGAGCGACTATCAAGCGACTGTTATACATACTACATCATTAGACAGAAAGTTATCTTTTAATAATAATTGTATTCATAAATTTGATTTTCATTATTTTTTAGAATAACATTTAGTGACTTTAGACTTGACAGTGGTTCACTTGTTAGGTCGTTTATGATAATTTTGATTTAACTTTTTGGAAGTGAATATTTTATTTGTGTTGGACAGTACATTTCAGTATAAATATTATCAAAATGATCGAATTTTATTATTCAATATTCTTAAGGTCAAGATGTCAATATTTTAATGAATTTCAAAGAAGGAATCCGATCATTCCGAAAAATATGAGAATCCATAAATGATGAAGTGATCTGTGGTTAAAGTACGATTAAAGTTACAACTTTAATTACACTTTAACATGGAAAGTAGCTTCATTATAAGTAGTTGTCTAGCCATTAGCCACAATTTAATGTAAAATTCATTATTTAAAATTGTTGTTAGATGAAGAGAAATTTTCGTATAGTTTCCTAACCAAAATCTTTAATGCTTGTAATTAGGAAACGATATTAATGAAAAAGTTTAGGTCGGCAATCTTATTAACAATACCAATTCAAATTTTTGATACGAATTTTCGTCTGTCGACAAAATTATAGTCTTACAGTTCCCCTTTAATCGTAAACTAAAAAACAACAATTCTTTTTCTTTCCATTTCAATTTTCAAATCATTATACACATCAATAATAAACTAAACTGAGTAAAAGTTAATGAAATCTGTCATATATTTTTGATTCTTCCTAAAAAAAAAATCATCATATTTTTATTTAGATATCAAAATATTTATTATCCTCATCCCAAAGTCCAGTAAAATTTAAAAGATTTATGCATCCGTGGTATATTTTGATTAAGACATTAATGGTTTTTTATTCAGATATTCTTCGGAACGAAAAAACAACCTTATGGGAAACAAAAATAATGATGACCCTGAACCAATTTAAATAATTTTTTGCTTTTAATAAACTAGCAAATCATTTTTAAATTAACTTGTTTCTTCCCTTTTATCCCATAACAAACAAAATGTCATCAATATTTTTTTCATTTCTTTAATGAAGATATCTTCATCAGAATTTTGAACTCTTACTCCTTGTTAAAGTTGTGCAACAAAAACATTTAATCCAAAGAAGCATCATCCATAAAATATGAATATTATTTATGAACCAAAAAAAAAAATTCCTTATACTTTCAAGTTAAATGGACATTTCATAGTGGAATTCTTTTCCGGCGCTCAAAATACTTTTTTTTTTACTTGAACGTAATTGATTGATAAAAATTGAAAAAGTAATTTTCTTTTATGATAAATTTATCTTGTTATTAAAAACAATTATTTTATGTTCTTGAAGTTTTGCGATTTACGTACGTAAAACTGTTAACTGATTAAAAGAAAAATCATATTTTTACTAACAATCATAAAATATATTTTAAATGATTGAATTTATTATTATTGATTTGAATGATGCAAAATGATTTTTTGAATTTTTTTTATATTTTCAGATTTGGGAAAAAGAATAAATATGCCGACAAAATTGATGAAACAAAAAAAAAATTACCATAAATTTTTTGAAAAACTGAAATTTTAATTGCCGAAACGGAACCTCAACTATAATTTTACTTCTTCCTGATTAGATAAGGTAAGTTTTTTAAGAGCAATTTTTTTACATTATCAATACTAGCCGATGTGGCTAATAATGAAGTAGGAAGTCTCAAAGTTTCAATAGAGCGTTTGCTATAATATAATTGCATATGTGAAATAATTATCCAATTTCTGTGTGCGTTATGAATGTTCGCGTTGAGTTTAACTGCTCCCATACATTTTATATTGGTTGAATTTCAGTAAAACTTGCTTCTGCGTAACTTGCATTGATACTAACTGAGCTATAAAGTTCGTTTGTTAACAGAATCTCAATAAAAAAGTAACCTCATCTTCACTTTTTCCATATAGTAACATCAATTTCATGACATGTCGGCTACCGAAACTCTACTGCAAATAATTGCAGTACAACATAAATTTGAAATATATACGTGTTAAATTTTGGAGCGTGATTTTAAACTATATGGATTCAACTCCTCACCTCACACGATATTAATTTAGGTTTAAATTCAAATGTTGAATTGATTTTTTCAAAGTTTTCGTTTATGTACTATCGTATTCAGAGATATATGAAGCGCCTAAAAATATGAAATTAATACTTAGTAAATTTAAGTTTCAAAGCTTTATTATCTTCAGAGTTTGGAAAGTAATTAACACTTTTATATTTGATATAAATACAAAAATTAATTATTAAAAAGTCATTAAAACTATTAAAAATAAATATTTCTCAAAACAAAACCTAGAGGAGAAAGATTTATATAAGCGCAATCTGTCTGTATTTCCGTTTCAAGCTAATTTTCAATCTCCCAAATATACAAAATACTTGAATTGCGTAATGCCAGTGTCTTATTCGATCGATCATATTATTATTAATGTGCGGGCGATTATATTAAATCAGACAAGTCGGTAGATTAAAAAAAAACCTTGGATTTCTTTTGATTTTTTTATAAACATCCTGTATCGAAAATATGAATGCACAAAAAACTGATTTTTTTTTCCACAGTATGTTGATTTTTCTCATATTTTATTCACTGAAGAGATTTGGACATGAAAATTGAACGTTTTTTTAATTATGGCTGAATTAAATTAGTATTGCACTTTAATAATTAACCTCAAGAAATTTAGACTTACTTACAATTTCATGTTTTATTGTGTGCATAGAATAGTAGATGTTTGCAATCTTCTAATTTTGAAGTATTGTTTTCAAACAATCACAGATAAAATAGCCCAAATACGTCAAAAAATGTTCTACATATTTTAATTTTAAAATATAGTTGCGTCCTTGTATTAGAAAAAGAAGTAATATTATTTTTCAGTTTCAACTAAACAATATTCAAATGTCGAGCCAAAACCAATTAGTCGAAAAGGTTCAATATATTCAGCCTTAAGCTTAAACGATTAAGCGATTAAAATTTGTTTGCTAAACAAACTCATCACATTACAAAAGGAAATATAATTGTAAAAAATTATAGAAAATTGTGCAAAAAATTAGAAAATCACGCCTTCGTAATTCAACTAAACAAAAATCAGTAAATTTCCTATTTACGCCCCCAAAAATTTGATACTTCCTAAATTAGCGCTCAATCAACAAAAACTTCATAATTTGTGTATAGCTTCTGTTTTCATTTCATCTCTGACCGCATTTTGACCACACAGTGATCGCCTTTGATTATTTACCAAAATGACCGCAACTATTTAAATCTTCTCTGGTTATTTTTTTTTCTGCACAACAAATAATTTGAATTTAATTTTGAAAACAGCATGTAATTAGAAGGTTGAAGTTTTTTGTATTATCTCCGGATTACATATGTAAGGATATTCTGTAGACATAAGAATTCATAAGAATTATACAAATTTTCTTTTCAGGTTTTGTCTATACTAATCTGCTTATCACAATGAACATTGCGGTGTCCTTATTTCAAAAGGGATTATCTTGAATTTAAATTTTTGAGGTTGCCTTAGAGATGATCCTTGACCAAAAGAAAAAAATAGATAACATTACATAATTCAATTCGATTACATGAAAAGAAATTATTTTGTGGATTAGAAATTTGGTCAGAGATTAAATAAGAATTATCTTTGAATAGAAACCGAATATGTAAATTTTGATTCAATTAACAGGAGGTCATTTTAATCTTATTATAATGTTTTTGTTCAATCTATTTGGGATATATTGAAAATAAATTTTCGTAACCATAAAAATTAGATTCTAAATTCTAAATGAAAAAAAAAATAAGTTTGATCAATAATGGAATAATTATAACAAAAATGTTTCTCATTGATTTAATATTAAATTTATTCATCCGTAAAACCGTTTTCGTGTATTTTAAACTTGTGCATTTGACATATTATTTATCGGTAAAGGACTTGATCGCAAGCAGCAGTTCTACATATACAAACCATTCAAGGAATTAAAATTACATACTCGCATGCAGTGGCGTATCATCAATACAATTCTTGGTCATTCAATTTAATTATACTAACAAATGTATTTGGCTAGTTAGTTTGTTGTTATTGACATTGAATGCTTATGTTAAGGATAATCTAATATTCAAAAATAGATTTTGAACGAATGTATTTAAATACCATTTTAAACTTATTTATACATCCGCCGAAAACCCGTGATGGCAGATTTTAAGCAAACAAATATCTCCGGTGTGACGATATTGCGATACGGGAAAAAGATGATTTAAGATTGATTTACACATCAGCCGAAAACCCGTGATGATAGATCCTAACCAATCAGAAATTTCAGGTGTGACAATATTTCGGCGCGGTGAAAAGTTGTTTCAATTTTTACCTTCCGTTGCAGGGAACTATGGATTTTGTATTTTTATAAATCTTAAAATATTTTTTTTATTTATAAATAAGTACGCACGGTTTTCGTGCGTGGCTGAAAACCGTCATAGGAGAAAATTGCTTTATAAAAACCGTCGCAAAATTTCTGAAACGTTTTTCCGCCCACTTGTACATCCAGTTTTGATCAAGAATTGAATATTTTCGACAATTAATAATTGTAAATGTCAATTTTTATATTATTTCACCAAAATATCTTACATAGTCGTGCAATGGTTGTAATGTGCACCTTGAACACACTGATGATACGCCAATGCTCACAAGTGTTCACATAATAATATTTATTTGACCATGAAAATATTTTGAAATTTTTTACAAGTTGGTTAGACTATTTTATTAGGGAGTTAATTCTATACATGAAAAAAATATTTTTATAATTTAATAGCACGCGATTTTATTTACAAAATAGTTGAAACTTTTATTATACATTCGTAATATTAGAGTAGATTTTAAATCAGGTGGAAATTTTATATAATTCACCTAATTATCACAATTAGTATTTTTTATTCAAAATAATAAATGGTAATAGTGATAATTATGTAAATGGATCATAAATGAGTAATATTTTTATTAAATAAATTGTTTTATTAGTAAAATATAATTAATTCTATAGTGTTTATTTTTTGTCTATTCAGTTTTTGGTATTTCCTAATTTTCGAGGATAATTTTAAAATTCTCCTTAAATTTCCTTCAAAAATAATAAAAATATATTAAGAACAGAAATAATTAGTTAACCAAAAGAAAGATTGATAACACAATGGCTTTCAACACGTCCCTATCGAATAAATAAGTCACAAATACAAAATAACTTACGGCTAATGATTTAAGTCTTTAAATAACATATTGCGACTTAATTAAGTGGCCAGGAGACTGTAGCTAACTGGATTTAATCTTTGTTGGACATGGGAGTTGAAGAGGACATAAGAAACGTGCTATATGACTTTCCAAGAATATAGAAAGATGAGGTCTACTACAGAAGTCACATCTGAATTAAATTTTCTTAAATAACCATAACTAAGAGTAAAGTATATTAATAAAAATACTTTGGTTATGATAAAAAAAACTGCGCATACAATAACCTAGTCTCCCACAATCAAGAGCATTCATTATTCATCAAATACCAGGTGCTATAATATAAAATTAACATCTTTTTCAAGATCAAGACCAAATTTTTGATTAATTTTCATTAAAATAAAAAAAAATATCATAATAATAATCAGTCAACCTGCAGGGTTACCCCTTTATAAACCAAAAACTCTAAATATAATTCTTAACAAATCGCATATCTTCTACAAAAAATCTCAAAAACAAAATCCCAAGTGAAAATAAAATTTCTCTCATGATCCTTTTTTTTTATGTATATAGTAATCAGTTATCATTAAAATAAATTTCTCTATTAATGATTTATATTTATATGTTAAAAAGATAAAAAAAGGACCTTTGACAATAAAACCTACAACATAAAAGTGATGTGCGCCTTTACTTACCAAAACAATATGAAAATCGATCTTTGTTTGTTTTGACAGTTTTTACTGTAAACAAAAATACCAGAACAAAAAAAAAAACTGTAACAAAAGAAAATTATGCTATTGTGTCCTTGACATTTTCTCTTGTTTACATAAATATTTATATAAAAAAAAATTATTTTATAGTTTTTTTGACGAGTAAAAAATCACATAAAAATTCAATAAAAATAAATTTTCCGATTAAAAAGCATTAAAACATAAAAAATATGGGATTATATTTATATTGACAGGTCAAAATCTAATCCGGGCACTTATACTACTTTAAATACCAACATTTAGGGTTGCCAACATTATCTATAAAAAATAATGAACAAAAATTCAAAAATTAATTTACAATAGGAATAAAATATTGTTTTCTGAGGTTATACTTTTCCGGGGCTAAATTTTTGACAATTCATATTAAAAACAAATTCGATTTGCTAATTTAGACTTAATAACTTTAAGCTCATGCCATTTCTGTCACCCTTTCGTACGGATTATAAAATCGAAGAAGTTAAACTGAACATATAAACCAAATTCTCAATTTTAATTAACTAACTGACCCGTAGAATGATGGCTTAACCCTAAGCATGATTAAAGTACCCATTGTTTCTACTGGGATGGGGTCATATTTATCCCAAGCACATAAGTATTCATTTCCGGACCAAAATCTAGCAGAATCAACTATAGACTTTTAGCTTCCGTATTGACTTGCTTTCAAATTTTTAACCTTTCTTAATCCGGAGAATATTCGATAACAGACAGACAGACAGACGAGTCGACAAATTGAAAACTTTTAGTGCATTTTTTATTAGTACAAAAATGTATAAAAATTTAGATAATTAATAAGTTGATAAGATCCTGTGGAGCTTATGGCGTCTAAAAATTGATTATTTTTGTCACTTGATAATTTTGTAATTCACTTACAAGTTCATGTGGTTTTTTCTAATGAAAATAACACTATACAAATTATATTTTTTTATTATTTGTTTGTTTTTTGATCTATTTTAGTTTCTTTATTGTTGGATAAATTAAGTTGTCATTTTTTTTTAACAATTTTTATATTCTATTTATTTCTGATTTCATCTTTATTGTCTGATTTGATCTTTATGTAGAAGTACAATAATTGTTTTACTCAGAAAAGAAAGGTTTTGATCATAATATTTATTTGCTTTATTTTATAGTTTAGACTCGTTGACGCATCACCACCAAAATTCCTATTTAAATTATATTTAAAAAGATTGGGATTGCTCAAATTGACAGTATGATAAGTCTCTACTTTGCGAAGTATTTTATATTTGCGTATATAAATCAAAAATAGTTCAAGAGCGGCCGGAAACTTACATTGCCCTATGCGAATATTAAATCGCCATCATTCCATAAATAAACACAAGGAAATATCAAGCTCATAAAGAAACCTAAACTCATTTTCCTCGTTTATACTCATTAGCTTTGTGCGTACAAATATCAACAAATCGACAGCCAAACTGATTTCAAAGCTCTGTACTTATATATTGAAATATCCTAGATGCTATTGTCAATAAATAGTCCATATGGAAAGTGTAGTTTCGAAGGTAATGAACAAGCAGACTATTTGATAAATTAAGAAGCTAAAGCAGCAAACTTATTTGACCAACTGATGTAAGTAAACTGATACTTCAGGATGCTACCAAAAGATATAACTGCCACATAGTTTTTTCTAAATACTTTATAATTTATTTTCTCTATCAATTCATATAATTAGTTATCATTAGTGCCATTTTATCTTTCACACTTTTCAATCTCTGACGAAACTGATAAAAACACTAAACCATTAAGTCAGACGTAGATATGAAAAGTGATTAACTTTATATTTAATTTGTTAAAACCAATTAAAGTACTCCTCGAAACATATTATTTATATTTTTAGCATAACGATGACTTTTTCACAGTAACCATTAAATTTCACTTGCTTAAACAAAATTTTCCGTCTTTAGGCAAAATAATCTATAAATAATAAACTAGATTTAGAAAAAGTGACTTTAAACATGAACATTTTAAAAATTATAATTTTCTGAACAAATTCCTCAGAAATTATTATTAAGTGTATAGTTAAATTATTGACATTTACCGCAGTAATTACACTTTTTTTTCATTAGAAATGCTTTTAAGAAATAAATTTAAAATAAAATCTTTTAATTATAATAATCTTTTTTCAATTTTATATAATATTAAAATCTCATTATAATTTTCATATGAAATAGATCGTTTTTTTAAAATATTATTTAACTTAAACAGGTTCACCAGAACAATTTGGTTTTAGTTATGTTTTTTTTGTAGATGTTACCAAACATGTGCATCAAGTGCGATTTCATGGTGGTATAATAAAATAAAGCATGCAAATTTCAATTTAACAGAAAATAAATATCTTAAAGAAAAATTATTTGTATCAATGTTAATTGAATCCGAAAAATTGTAAATGCCAAGATGAGAAATTATTTTCACTGGTGCTGGTATTTATTGGTTCTTTTTTGTAAAAAACCATAAAAATAACAATTTAATATTTATTTCCATTCGACATCAGCTGTCCAACATTCTAAATATTGTAATAATGACAACAAAATTAAAAAAAAAAACTGATAACTAGGGGGAGAAGATAACTTGTAGTTAGATTCAAGAGGGATTTCTGTCCAATAGTGTTTTGTAATTAACAGTACCTTTCTTACAATGCTTTGTTAAAAATTCGTTAAAACTCTAATAATACTTATAAAGAAATTCTGTAATCTCTTCAACAGATGAAATTTAAATCCGAAATTTTAGCATGGACTTAATGTCCAAACCTAATTTCATTGAAATCCGATTAAAATTACATGACCTAGAGTATAAATCAAATGTTATTCGGAAACTAAGCTCCTTATATATCAGTTTTGTGAAGTGCCACCTTCAAGCTTGTGAAGTACCACCAACAAAATGACAAAATCAACTAGAAGATGACAATTGCAATTTTGAACACTATGACCTAGAAAAAAAGGAGAAAGAAAATTTCAACTAAATTCATTATTTTTATGGTCAAGTCCTACACAACACTCCCAGTTATTCTAACTAGTTGTAATATTAAGTCATAATATTCCTTGAAGAACGTTTTCAAAAACGAATCATTATATTTTGCTACCACAAAATAAATGGCATTCGTTTTTATTGCAATTGCTCATGTTCTCCATGATTATTCTTTATTTAGGTTTGTTTAAGTTTAAGACAAAAACTAAAGAAAATTAAACCATAAATAAAACAATTAAAATAAAAAAAAAATTACTAGCTAATATTTAAAATGACCCAAGTATGTAATAAAATTCATGGTAAAAATTCAAAAACCGCATTAAAAATGAACTGCGCGCGCGTTTAATATAGCAAAAATAAATTCAATATAATAAAATACGACACGCGACTATATTGACAGATGCTGTAAAATCTAGTGCTAAATTTATTGACAATAAAATAATAATTCATTAATTAATTATTATTTTAATAAACTAAATTGTTTCTCGGAATTTTCATTTAATTTTTTTTATTAAACATTTTTATAAAGACATTAACACAAAAAAAAATTATGAATATTTTAACTAGATTTCAATGATTTTAATGTTGTTTTAATAAAAAACATAAAAGCTCAGAATAATAATCATAATAATAAATTAATTTTAATGACATTATATTTAATTAAAAATTAAATTTTATAATTAATATTTTGTATGTTTGGAGTTCTTGAAAAACAGGATATTCAGTTGAAAATCGTGTCGAAAATTAAAGATTTTTTTAACAAAACATTGTAGACAATTCCTTGAATTATTTAATATTGGTGACTGTAGTATTATTGTACCTCATAACTAAAAATTTGCCTGGACATTACAGAGAACAGAGCTATTTATAATTCAATATTTCGAATTATGTTTCAGTATAAAAAAGTAGTTTAACACCATTTTAATTAATTCTCCATCTTCGTTGCATTGAATTTTGATTTTTTAACTGGAAGTGAAGTTTTTTAAAAACATTATGTAATTTTAAATATAGTATACTTTCAGCATCGAAAAGAAAGAAACGCGAATAAAATATTTAAGATACGAACAAGACTTAAGACGTAGCAGACAAGGCTACCGAAGAATATTTAATTTATTAATTAAATTTACGCCATTTTATGTACTACTCCTGATTAGTCGTATATTTATGCTCATAAATTTGTCTGGGAAAATTCTGGTACCGCGCCAGTCACCGAATCCTCCAACTTTTCCGAACCGCTGTGTACACTAAAATCGGTTTACATTATTTTGTACACCAAAATGGTAAAGCCCTAAAAATAAGTATTAAGTGTTCACATAAATTAAATTTTTTTTACTGATCCATCTAAGAGGCCTAGAAATTTCAAATGAATGTCATTCGGAAGTTAAGAGTTTTTGACTGATCCGCGCAAGATTTACCATTCGATTTGGTTGATATCAAAACTAATGTGCTTGGTTTGAGAAAGACAATCGACTGGTAGATAGACTTCAAATGATAGACTTGGGGTTATTGGAACCCCATCATTATTCCTAGAACCAAGACTAATTTTATATGGATTCCGAACCATATACATAAGTTACACCATAGTGAAGAAACTTATAATTGCATCAAGCTTTTTAATAGTGTTTTTTATTACTCTGGTATACTAATTTTTTTTAAACCGACATAAACATAAAACGGCATGATTAGATTCAGTAATAAGATATCGTTAACACAGAAGTACGAACCTCCGGTTCCTACCACTGCGAACTAAAGAGATCTAAAATGCTTACACTATTAATATTGACCTGTGATCTTGGTATGATATCTTAGTCTCGTGTTGAACTCTGAAATTAATGCATCACAGGCACTAACTCCATCGTCCCTGATTCATTTACCATTTGTGTCTAAAACAATAAATATTTTTTTTTTTAAATTTATGTGGGTAATGCGTTGTAGGTTGTACAGAAATGTCAGCTATAACTTTAATACTGATAAGAGGTATACCAAATATATCGTTTATTACAAATCTATACATTGTATTACAATGTAATGAATTTCAGTTTAATAGTTGCAACAATTTAAAATTTTCGAAATTAAATTTAATCTTCAATCATTTTTGATAGTTTTATTGATTTTTTACTGACTAATATCGGCCTCAGATCTTTTTCTGAGGCTACTAACAAAAATTGTTATTTAAATTCAACAATAATTCTAAAAAACATAAAAATTTTATCCAATCATTTTCAATGAATAATAAAAATTCAATATTTACTACTCCATTAACAATAAAAAGTTTTATACTACTTGAAAATTCTTGAAAATGCATTTAAAAGTTATACCTTAAAATTAAGTGTAAGTGTTGCGCACTTCGACTTGTGTGTTAATTATTAACCAATAATCATTTTTTTGATTTTTCGATTTTAATCTTTTTATTTCAATACGCGTGCTTCATACAAAAAACATCCAAAAATTGAATTTAAATTAAATAATATAATAAAAATAACCAAAAAAATTAAACCAAGAAGTGTAAAATTAAAGTTATTACACATTTTCAAGATCTTCCTTCTTTCTTTTCAATAAAAACTTTTAACCATAATTTTATATTTTATGAACGTTGCAAGCATTGCAATTATTAAGTGAAAGATAATTGCAATTTTAATGACTTCATAAATAAATAAATATAAATATATATTTCTTTTTATTGTATTAATTTTCAATCTTTCTATACCTACATCTTGAACTTACCAAGCTTCCACAGGTCAATATTATTAATTTAATTCCATTCGCACAAAAAAAAAATTATGAAAAAATGAAACCATATCACAAGATAAGTTATTAAAATAATTTTTTTAATTTTTTTTGATCAGAGGTAAAGGAAGTCATCATCATCATTACGATCATAATCAATATCAATGATATATTAAAAAATAAAATATTAATTTCTCTTATTAACTTGGCACTTTTAAAAGAAATTTAATTATTTTTTTTTTAAAAGGTATATCGCGCGCTGGGTCCTATGAACGCAAGAATTGAAATTATTATGTTTTTTAAGGAATTTCATCAGAAAACTTTGTGAAACTTTTTCACGAATTAAAAAAAATAAAAATAAAATTAATTATGGGGAATGATTCTTTTAATGTACATAAAAAAAATGGTGAAATGAATTTAGTTTTATTTGGGAAAATCATAAAATATCTGATATTATTTGTAAATTAACTTTTCGCATTTTTTCGTTTTCGAATTGGTTACGATTAACAATATTTACCTATACTAAATATCAAATTAATTGATATCAATTTATATTTAAATAATGGGTTGAAAATGGGGTATGCATAAACTAATTCAATTAAATGTTTTCATTCTCATACCACTTGTCACATAATTTTTATAATACGTTAATTAATTTTTAACCTTTATGGGTACACGTAATTTCAGTTAGAACACTTCGAAAAACTGGATATACTTATTTAGAACATGCTTGAAAAACATTATTTTGGGATAAACTAAAATATCAGCCCAAAAAGTAGTGATTTTTGTCGAATATTTAAGAAAAACTTCAAAAAATCACCGAGGTTGCTATGGTGTAGCTATAAAGATTAAAATTAAATATTTTAATTCAATTTTTAGGCAATATTTTTATTTGTAGAACATGTCCAAATTTCGTTCTTGATAACGATATGGCCCCGATTCATTCTATTCTAATTCAAGTTTTTGAGTGGACCAACTATGGCGTGTACCTTTCGACAAAATTTTAATGCTTGTTTTCAAAATATTATGTTGAGTAAATTCGTTTATTTTAACTTAGTTTCTTTAATTATAATTAATTAATTTTAAAATTATTTAATCTGTAATATTTTTCTTTGATATTATGCTAAATGAATTTAGTTACCGAATGTAAATCTATAATTTGTACTTGGATGAATTCTTTTCACTATGCTTTAAAAATTCGAATTTGTTGTGATGTTGTGGTTCATTTTCTCAACCCTCCGTGGAAATATAAATTACGTGCTAGAAGTAATTTTAAAATAAAAAATTATTAAAAAAATGACTTAATGTCCTTTATTTATGTAATAATTATTTATTTAACTAATTATCAAATCTAAATTAATGATTATTAATTTTTAATCTAATTTTAAAGTAATATAATGAATCTGTTGTCAGTCATTTGAACGTCCGTGAATAACAAAAAATGATCTTTTAAAAGTTTTTAAACTTCTATAGCTAAAGAAACTACACGCCACGTTCGGTTGTATTTAGTTTATTAGATGATATATATTACAATATTAGATTTGTATATTTGGAACTATCAATCGGTACACTTTTTTTTTAAAAAAATTAGGTAACTATCAGACTCTGTAGAATCATTTAAAAAATGTATTTAAAATTAATATCATTCTCGCTACATTTCAATAAATCAAATCAATTTGAGAAATTTTAGATTTCAAATTAAAAAAAAATCTATATTTAACTATTAATTATAAAAAAACAAACAAACATTTTAATAATTTCACTAAAAATCCAGCACCCTACTAAGCATAACCATCAATACCAAAAGTAATGATAAAATTAATCGTAATCATCTAATAAAAATCATAAATTTTATATTTTTGGACGCAAATTTATGCAAAATGATTGGCCCAGGTATGAAAATTTGATACCTGTTGTGCAAAAGGTAATTGTACATCATCTCTAAGACCATATCCTTAAAATTTATATAGATTAAAATTGATTATTAATCTAAAATTTTATTAATCAAAAAATAATATTTATTAGAAAAATTCAGGACATTTATTATAAAATTCTGGAAATTTAAAAAAATTATTGCTGAAATTCATTTTTTAATCATTTATTTGCTAAATTCAATTTTTATACACAGACACAATTCAAAATTCATTTAAAAAAAATTGTTGGCGCAGCGTGAAATTTTTATTTAAACACGCATTGTAATCGTTCATCAACACCACAATTTTTGATTCAATCGCAAAAAGGTTCACCAGAAAAAAAAATATCCTTTTTTTTTTTGTTTTTTTTTTAGGATAATATCGTTAGAAAATCTTTAATTTCTTAGGTTCATTATAATCTAGGATACTTTTTGTTTCATCTCATTAGGTTCACTTCATGGAAATTCCATTAAATGAGCGCCGATTCTTTTTTGATATTGCTAATGCGCGCAGTTAATCAAAATAGAAATCTTTGAAATGATATTTTTTTTTTTTCAAAAATTATTTTTTAATGTCCATAAACTTTAAAAAAATACCAATTAAATATTTACCAAAATTTTTAATGGTTCTATGTATAACAAAAATTATTGGAAATTGTGATTCGATTGAGAGGTCAATTTTTAATTCGGACACTTTTGTACTTCTCTATTAAACAAACGCTTTTGATATTTTTAGATTCCTTAAATTAATTTTTTGAAGATGTATTTATACTAAATTTAAAATATTTAAATTAAAAGATGGTTGCCCCATGGACGTCGTGGTGTTAAATGTCAGTTAATGTCAGTCGATAATTTCATTTCAAACATACAAAAAGTGTTTATTTCACGTACATTTAATGAAAAAATGTTTGGTATTATAATAAAGTACCAAAAATTTTTGGAGGCTTATAAAGTACCAACGAAATTTTCGAATTCAAATCTGATAGCATTAATCGAATTGTATTTGGTTTAAAGATTATTGATTTTCTTGATCCAGAGAATGAACAATAACAAACTAACTGACAGACAGACAAAGTGAAACCTTAAAGCATATCACAAAACAGTTCTTCAAGAAAACGACCGATTTAAATAGTAGATATTTAGCGTTTGGCTTGAATTACAAATGAATCAAAACAAAGTTGATCTTTAGTGATTTTAATTATATTTAAATGAGAGTTTTTATATTTTATAAAACTTCGTGTTTCGAAATGATTTTTAAAATTTTAACTATGGTGTATTTTGATTAATATCAGCCAAAAGGATCACTAAAATGATTCACACCTTTCTGAAGGATTAAGCTACTTTGTATATATATATTTATAATATAGAAAATATAAGAAAGATCCTATCAGTAGCTTAATAGGGGAGTGAACAGTGGTAAAATCGGCGGTTCGAAAGATTAGAATTTTGTTAATAAGGTGTGTCTGGCGTTAATGGTTGTCGTTGTTTTTTTTGATTATCACCTTTTACGAAAATTAATAGTTTTCACTTTTTTTTTTAATTCATTTTGTTAAAGGATCCGCTGAATCATTATAATTATTTTAAATGAATTTTTTTTTATAATTTTTTTTACAGTGATATCGTAAAATTCATAAAAATTTTGTTTTTTTGAAAATATTTTTCTCAGGATCCAAAAATTTTTGATCTCATGATTTATTTGGTACATAACGAATAAATAAAACGTTCAGTTGCAATTTTATTCATTGTAAAATTACGATCTGACTGTCAATTTTATATCAATTTCATTTTTCGAAACCTACAAAAACAATAAAATTACTTTAAAATATTTTTATAAATTTTAAATTTTTTTTGTTATTTATACAAAATAAATAAATATTTTATTGATAAAATTTTAAAATTTCTTTTACACCAAATTTTGATGCTGCAGTTTATCAAATTTTATTGATTTTTATATTAGATTTTTCGACAAATTTTACAATTGACTTATTGATGGAAATTATTATAAATTTTATTATTAAATCAATAACAATTTAATCAATAACAAAAAAAAAATATTATTTAACAATAAAAATTTCATATTTTTCCATCAATCAATCAAAAAATGATGATGGAAAAAAAAAATTTATTAGGTGATTTTTATAAAAATTGCACATAAAAAGTGTTATATCAAATTTTCGGCATTTTCGGTACAATGTCAAAGAATCAGACAAGCGAAACTAAAAATTTCTCACTAATATAATAATAATAATAAAAAAAGCTGGTAAGTAGGGGAGCAGATAACTTGTAGTTAGGTTCAACTCGTAGTTAGATGCAACAGTGATTTGTAATAAACAGCACATTTCACTTCTTTTAATAATGTATTTAATATAATTCAAAATTTAATATAATTCAAAATTTCCAACCCAAAATTTTATAGCCAGGGTAAGTAATATTTAATGATATTTAATCATTAATAATATTTAAGTAATAATTTTTAAGAATGAGTTTTGTTAGGACTTTTTCAATATCGTTAACTTAATGGATAATAAAGATATTAAAGGATCTGTCAAGATGCTTTTAGTAATTTTGCTGTTATAAGTTTAAGAGCTTCAAAATTTCGGTGTCCAAGTATTCTAAGTTACTCCAGTTATCTACGTCAAGGTAGTAATCTAGATTTTTCCTTTATCCTTTTCCCATATATCAATATTTAATCAGGTCATGGTTCATGACAACGCACCATATGATTTTTATATCCTTGATCTGATATTAATGATCGATGCCATTGTCAACATAGCAAAAGTAATTCTTTAATTTTTGATTGCATATATCATTTCTAAATTATGTTTTCTGGTGAAAAGACTTTAATTGAATAATGGCTACGATTTTCTGTCAAAAATTTCGATATAGAAATTAGTTTTTTTGTTGATTTTCCTTGCATTAATTTATAATATTTTTATAATTTCATTTTTAACAAAAATTACTTGGAATTTTTAATTTTTTGGTTTTATTCATAATTTTATGATTTACAAATATTTACAATTCTTTTTAATTCACCTTTAATTTTAATTATCTTCCAATTCTAATTACTTCTTTTTCAGTTCTAAATTATGTTGTCTATTATCAGTAATCGATAAAGCTAGTTTAATGAGGCGTTTATCAATGCCACGCAAACCATTATTTTAATCAAAAAAGTGATTATAATAAAATGATTTGTATTGTTTCACAAATTATCCAATAGACAAGTAGTTTCATTT
Source organism: Rhamphomyia laevipes (assembly GCA_963920725.1). NCBI lineage: Eukaryota > Metazoa > Arthropoda > Insecta > Diptera > Empididae > Rhamphomyia > Rhamphomyia laevipes. The sequence goes on from OY987256.1 coordinate 57,238,441, forward strand.
CGATAAGCCTCATTTCCATGCCATATTATTCATTAAGTTTTCTACCATCTGATCTCAGCAATCGACTTTTTCATTGTCAATAGTTTTAGCTACCAATTTGGTTAAATTCCTACTAAAGATTACTATAAATTGTACAAGAAATCAGGTCCATTTTCTTTATTTTCATTAATTATTTTTATTATTATATAATCAATTAATTACATTCACTATAAATTCAATTAATTTTAAATCTTGGTGGTCACTTTTTAATTACAAATTATTTCATCAACTGCAGCTTTCAGCGCAATAACTAAAACTCCAATAAATAACCTGAAACATAATTTTTCTGTCATCAAAATTTATGTCTTATCAAAACTTGACAATGTATGTCTTGTCAGTGATGACATTGTATAACTAAATTTTCCTTAGTGAACTAAATATTTAAATAATTTTACATATTAATTAAATTTTCTTTTTCCCTTCTGAATTTATTCACTTCCATTTATTTACAATTTTCTGGTTTTTATGTCTATACAATTATTGAATTTTGAAAAGAAAGTCATCAGAAACGTCAAACATATAATTTATTTGATTTAAATAGCTGGCGAAGATACAAAGTATCATTTTTGGATACCAATGTATCCAATAAATTTCACAGTGTTTATAATATAGAAGCATAACAAAAATATTATTACATAATTTTGTCACAAAAAAAGAAAAAATATCAAACTAGTTTTGAAATTACTGTCAATGTTTCAGCTGAACTTTAAGTTTAAACCTTTTTTTTCGTGAATTTAATTTAATAATTAAGCGGCACGCTTGTTTTTAAAAACTTTTGTTAAAAACTTGCCGACAAATTAAATATTTTTACCTATATAATTATTATTATTTTTTTGCAAAAGATTAAATAATTTCAAAAGGGGTCAATTATTTATGGTACATTAACAAATGAAGCTGTCGTTAAACAAAAAAGCTGATGAACAAAGTTGTAGTGACAATTTATGACATGTTAATCAAAACTTTTATATAATTCAGTTTAAAAATCTTCTTCTTAAATTATAGTTTAATTTAAAATCTAATTTTTGTTTACAAGACAAAATTGACTGCGGTTGAAGCTAACTGCGCTAATGAACCTAAGAATTGATATAAAATTAATTCTTCATTACTATCGTGTGGGTGTAATCCACCAAAATCAATTTTTGACATCAAAATGTTTCCAAAATGTAATGGTGAATAAATTGAGTTATTCTCACTTTGCATTAAAGTCTTTTTCACACATTAATTTTCGCAGCCATAATAGTGTCAAAATAAAATTGAGATTCGATTAAAGAAAAACTCACTACGAAAATTGATTTTTGATCAGTTAGTATTTTTATTATTAGATTTTACTATTAGTTTTCCAATATGACTTTTCAGAAGGTTTTGTCATAAAAAAGGTTTTGAGGTTTTAAGTTACAATGAATAACTTCTAAAATTTTTAAGATAATCACAAAATTAAATTTAAGAATTCGGGTATGGATTACACTCAAGTTTAGTAAAAATGGAACACAAATCATTTTGGTCAAATAGAATTTACTGTCTCTACTTACCAAATTGTTTGGACTTAATAGTTCTCCATAAAAGATATGATAATATTTGGAATCGTTTTATAGAAACATCTGTCCACAAGTTATTATTATTTTCAATAAATCATTCTATAAATTTTTTTTTAATTATATTCAGGAAATATTAACTTCCTTTTATCCTTTTTTACCATCCTTCAAAAACTGTCCTATCATTTCGTAGTAATTTATTATATTTTAATATTTTTATTTAGAATATTTTCCATTATTTTAAATATTTCTTTGAAACTCTGATAATTTCTGGATAAATTAAATACTTTTTTTTAAAAAAAAAAATTAAATTAATTATATGGCATTCACCTGCATCGTAACACTTCAAACAGAAACACAAAAATATTTCTTTAATCAAAATGCCATAATTAACCTAAATTCAGTTACAAAATAATTGACAAAATAATACTAAAAATGGTTTTTTTTTGGCAACAACACCACAAACAAACCTGATGACATCCAAAATTAATTTTTTCTTTATTCCATATTACATAATTTTGGTACCAAATGTGTGAACTTTATGCCAAAGAACTACATAATTTATGAAAAAAACAAGAATATAAAAAAAATTATTAATTGGTAAATTTAACATTTTTCATATAAATTTACATTGGTGTTTTTCAAACTGTGCACACGTAAAACGATAATAATTATATATAAAAATGACACTTTACTTTGAAGCCACAGTTAGTAAGTAGCCTTCAATAATAATAATGAGTTTTTATTAAGATAATAAGTACCCAATTTAGTCCACCTCAGATTTGTCATTATGCAAAATAATTGCTGGCATCAAAAGCGTGTTCATAATGAATGAAAAATATTTGATTTGTAAGGCCAATGACAAAAAATAGTTTGTAGTAGTATTATAAATTTTAATATGTCAAAATAATGAGCTTTCAAAATATTATTAAATTATATATCATAAAAAAAATAAAACAATTTCTTTTAATAGCTTTGGCAGCAATTTGCTTTACAGTATGCTGTCAACATTATATAATGTCATTCTTATATTATGATAAGTTTACATGATATGAAAGTTTGTAGTGAATCAGTTTGAAGTTTCATTTCATTTCTTTTAGCATTAGATTCGTTAAATTTCATTAATTTAAGAGAGTCACAGTTAAAAGAAGTAGTACGTCAAAGAATTAGCTTAACTTTGACAGAAATATTAACTTAACTTAAATTTCTTTCTGGTATGATCATTGGTTGCAAATTTTTAAACTGATATAGTGAGAACTTATCTTAATGATATTAAGCAGCGGCATTTTCCTCTGTGCGTACTTTCGGTAATAGTTTCCACGGAATGTAGTTTTGTCATTAAATTTTACTATACTTCTTATAATTTTGTTGTGTGACATATAATACTTTAAAACTATTTAATGAGAGTTACAATTATAATATTGGAATTTAAAATTATAAGGGCTAGAGAGCCTAAAATTGTTATTCATTGTTGTATCTTTTAAGTTAATGATTATATTCGGTAATATGATATTAAAGCTATAATTGTGTACTTACCGTAATAATATGTATTTTCATTATTTTATAAGGTTTTTTTCAAAATTTTGTGTTGATAACATTTAATTAATTAATTTTTGTAATTATAGGGATTTTTTTTTCTTAATGTTAAATATTTTGATAAATGATCTCGTAATTTGGCGGTGGTGACAATCAAATTAATTTTATATTCTTTAAAAAAAAATTATGCAAACAATCTTAAGGTCATTTTAACTTTTGCAATTTTTGAAAATATATTCAGATAAAATAATTTATATTAAGTTTTCATAAAATAATGCATTTAGCTATACTCTTCGATGAGCTTAGTGGACAATCAAGTTTTGTTAATAGATTTTTTGGTAGTAAGAAGAAAATAACTGCGACATACAATTTCTAAAACAGCATTTCATTTAAAATTGGGTGGATATAAAAATATTGCTATCACTCCTGATCAGGAATTAAATTGGTTCTGATCAGGGATCAACTCCTAATTTAAATTGTATCATTTTTAAGATTAAGAAAATATTTCTTTATCAATAATTTTAAATAAATTATTAAATAAGAAATTCCATAATATTATTTTAATTAAATCGTCTTTTTTCGTATAACAATTTGATACTGAAGTTTCAAGCTTAACTCATGTAACTAATGTACGTTAAATGTCAAAACTCAGTTTCATGTAAAATTGATATAAAAAGAAATTTTCACGCTCACCTCTCTTTAAACTTTTACATTATTAGTAAAGACTTTTTATCAGATTTTAATTACAAAACTTCAATGACCTACACTCTTTAATTCGAAACTTATGAAAAATTTAGAATGCGCAAATCAAATCCCTTCCGACCCATATGCACTTTTTTTGATCTCTCAGCGGTAAAAATAGCAAAATATGAATAAGCTAGTTCCAAAATCTAATAATCATTACCTAAATCAAATGGCGTATGGGGCTTTTCAGAACTCAGTCGACTATATTCCATAATTAATATATTAAAAGAAAATTATGTTTGTTCATTTTATCATTTTCTATTTTATCCAATAACTATTTTTATTTATAATTAAATATAAATTCATAATTTGACCTACTATAATTCATAAAAAATGTAAGAAACGTAAGAAAAGTTCAAGTTAATTAAACTTTTACAATTCTTACGTATATTTTAACGCTAATAACGCTTGTTATAAATGTTCCAATACAATTTCATAAATTTAAACTTTAACAATTCTTACGTTTTTGATGTTAGTTGTTAATCAGACTTAAGCGTATCCAATCACTACTTAGCCACTAATCAATTTACCATCAAGCATAATAATTTTTATTTTATATCCTTGAAATATAGCCCTAAAAATTTGAAAGGAAATTGAACTTTTATTATACAGGAAGTCTAATTATTTGCATTATTTTATCTTCATACAAAACATTCTTAAATATTTATTTATCATCCTGAACCTTGAATATCCTTGGTATATTTGTCCTTGAATTTACTAAGTTTGACTATAAATTGAGAATTTATAAGGACGTAGTATCAATTGCTTGATAATTTTTTTAGTATAGTGTCGCCCCTACATACATGAATTCATCAAAACTTCATCCACACTCAATTTAATTTTAATGAAATTTCATTGGTCAATTCGATTCAAGATGTTCCTGTAAATTTTTTGAACCCTAAAACAAAACAAAAATATATAAATAAATAAAAAAAAACGAATCCATTTAGAAATTTTTGAGGCATGATATATAAATAAAATTACCTCAAAAAAACAGTTCAAGCTCAAAAAAAAAAAAAAAAATGGAAAGAAAATGGAAATGTTGATGATGAATTTGTTATATTTTTTCTGATCCCCATGACTTTTTAATAGTTTTATAGTGGCCCCCTATCTTTAAGTTAATCCTTGTATTCGTAGAGGTTAACTGTAGAGAGTTTTTTCTTGTTTTTGTATTAACGTCTCCTTTATATATGTCGTCTAGGCTCTAATTTATCCTTATCCTTATTCATAATACACGCATACGTATCCTCCTAAACATAGTTACACAAAAAAGGAATATTATATTGTTCTGTAGACCTTCGAATTTTTTGAAAATATATATAAAAAAAAATTTCAGGTGTAATGAATGCGTTTGAAAAACATCTGCTCAATAACAATAAAAAAAAATATTACGCGCGAATGTCTTGTTTTTTTTTTGGAATATGTTAAAGGAACACGAATTTTGATGTGTTGGTCAAAATAAGATATTTTAATTCAGATAAAATTATGCAGATAAAAAAAAGATTTAAGAAGCAACCGATCACCCAGAAAAAATTATTTAAATACATTTTATAGTAATCAATATATTTAATTACCAGTGAAGTGATAAGATAGCAGAGAAGAAAAACGCGGAATTAATAGAAAACTGAGTCCTTTAAATTGTAATTATTCAACGTGACATCAAACGTAGAGTATAACTAACGCTATATCTTTTAACTTAACTAAAAGTTACTCCTAAAAACCATTAGTGTGAAAATTGGTATTAATTAATAAGATTTTAATAATTTCCGAATTTCCAATCTTGCTTAACTATCTCAAGTTGACGTGATTACATTTGTCACATATTTTTATTTACACCACTTCCTTGAGAAATAGATCTTGTGACCTTGCTGTTAATTTCTTCTTTCTTCCATTTCTTCTATTTCTATATTTTGTCCATGTATTTCATATAATATTTGTCTATGGTTTCGAACTTATGAACCAGATGAAATCTATTTTGAGGGTTACTTTAAAATAGGAATCAATCTGACATACTCCTTATTAAATAATCGGTGTATCATCATTACAGCATACATCGGCAAGATCATCCATAAAGTAATATTCAAATATAAATTTAAATCTTCTTTCAGTTTACTAAATAGCACATCCGATTAATTTTCACCTTGTATTCTTTTATTATAGTATCAGACCTTAAATATTTTTAAAATACGGAATCGTACAGTTGGGTGAAAGAAATTAGGGTAATTTTTGCATATTTTTGATTAATTTAATCATAAGGAAATGCAATTAAAAATTTCATATTAAAACAAACTTCGAAATTTTAATAATTATTTTGTTTATGTAGTGCCAGGTTAGCCTAAAAGAGAAAATTTTTATGATGTAATTATTAAAAAGATCTTTCTTTTTTTGCAATTTTTTGGCGTACGTACAACTTGTGCTCTGGTTATTATTTTAGTGCTTATCTTAAGAAAAGTGTGACTTTTTGTGGTTAATTTTTCATTGGTTAGTGGAGTGGCGTTAATGGAAGTGTGACAAAAAAAAAAAGTTGATGAACCTGATTTTTTCGTAATGTACAGTCTGTTTTAAAATATGTTGTTCAGATCCGAATATTTAATTATTTTTTATCTTATAGAATATAATAAAATTATAATAAAACTTTCATCAAGTTAATAATTGTCAGATATCATAAATTTCCATTTTTTTTAATTAATTAAACATTAAAATTTATACGTAATATTTAGCATATGTCACTATTAAACTTGAGTGAAATTATTTTTGATGTATTCGAAGTATCGAAATAGAATAACGGTAAGGGATTCGAAGGAAAGTAATCATCATTTGACAACTTAACTTCAAATTTATAGATTCACGGTAGAAAAAAGATCGTGTAAACGCTGTAACTGACTGAATTAACTGATTAACTTTAACTGACGAAGCGTAACTCACTGATCGTACTGATTATAACAGACTGTAGTTATAATCAGTAACTCACTTACAATTACTAATTAAGCATTATTGATTTTATTTGACTTATTTTGCATTATTGATTTTAATTGGAAGTTGTTACCAGGTGACGAAATTGTTTATGCACAACTTTGCCATCCAATAGGTCAGCCATATCAATTATAAAGTTTTTGACCGGTGACAGCTGTATTTGTATATACTTACTTTCTTGGTACAACAGTCCTAATAGGCTAAAACTGAAGAAAATGAGTTTCTTCGAAGTACTCTCACTCTGTCCAATAGATGAACTGGTCACGAAAATATAGAACAAATTATCAAAATCAGAAGATGGAAACGGATTGGACACACTTTAAGAAGACCATTTGAAAGTATCACAAGGTAGATATTGCAGGGGTAGACCTTCCACAACGTGGAGGAGAACCGTAGAAAAAGAATTATGGAGTGCTAACTTGGATTGGGAAGAAATAGCAGAAAGAGCTCAAGATAGAGCAGGCTGGCTTTCCATATGTTTCCACATGGAATAAAAAGAAAAAAAATAGAATTTTAGAAACTCCATAGTTCTTTTAATGGATACAGTTCATTAAAAGTACTACAGAAGATTCTGATTAGTCGATTTCGTATTCCGAAACATCTACAAAAAAAAACTGTTAACCTAAGTTAATGGATGAATTAATTAATTATTATTTTTTGCGTGTTCTCATATATTAACTAATCAATAAAATTATTCATAATTAAACTATTTACAAAAATCAAGTTCAACTTGTATAGAAATAATAAAATTCTTATCATCCAAATTATTATAATAAAAAAATGATATTATCAAAATAAAAATTCAACTTCAATTTAATGCCACGGAATGTCGCGTGTTCATACTTAACTCTTTTAATATTATTCTTTGAATTAAAAAAAAAGAATTAAATTAAATTTTATTTTAATATCATTTATTTCGATGCTAAATAATAATTATATGCATCATAAATAAAATGAATAATATTAAAATAAATGCAACACAACTGAAGAAAAAATACAATTTTTGATAATTAAAATTTTCATTAAAATTAGTGATCAATTTCAATTCTCCTTTCAAAAAATTGTTTTTTTTTTTCGTTTTTCGATTTTGTTGTTGTTGCTATGAGCTTCTGAGCAGCTGATAAATTTTTCAGGACTTGTTGGAAAAAGTAAAAATTGAAAGAAAAAAAAAAACATTCAAAATTCGATTTTTATAGTTGTATATAATTTTTAAGGGACGACAATGAAACCAGCATAAAAATTTGGATTATTTTTTATTTTCGTATATAGAAGAAGGGATGATCGTAAATGATCTGTAAGGCTCGTGGCATTATCTACCAATCATTATGTTTGATTTGAAAATCACCTGTCCGGCCCGTGTCCAACAAAATAATATAAAAAAGCAAACCTTATTTCACTTTTTTTTTAGTTCCAGAGTATAGCGATGAATGAAAGTGTATTTTGTCGATATTTTGTATAATTATTATTGGGAAAATATTTTAAAAAAATATTAAATTTTTGATTTAAAGAATTTTTTGAAGAAATGTTCAGTTCATTTATTTTGACAATTTGGAGAAGCTGTTTTTGTGTATAGCACTAACGAATATGAATAAATAAGATCATTTTATTAATTAACCGGCTCACTAATCTGTAATTCAAGATTAATTAGCAATTAGCTTAAACTATACTGAAATACATCTTTAACTATACAAATTTTAAAGAAGTATTTCAAGAAAAATTAGGCTTAGTTTCGAGACAATTAATTAAAACTGAAAATGAAATACGAAACTGTGCATAGTTTTAGGTTGAATTGGAAAACGATTTCCATCCCTGATTTAAATTAATATTGAAAAAATAATATTGATCATAAAATAAGTAAATTTCCATATTTAAAGTTATAATTTTAAACTTCATCCTTGAACAATAAACTCTGAATAATATTCAATATTATAAAAGTCATTTCAAAATATTTAGAACTTCTAGAATGACCCATTTTCGAATCGCTGAATGAACCTAAAGATTTAAATTGACTTTATCTAACTTCTTATAGTATTTCAAATAGACTATAATGAAAAATACTTTTTTTTTAACATTTTAGATAGCATAGGAGGTTTCATGGCATTGTATTTCAATTTTGACCTAGTTAAGAAACTTTTAAATGCAAAAAACTAATGGCTTTAAAAAGAGAAGCATTTATTGTTACCAAATAATCTCTATCGTTTCGATTTTTTCCAGTCGTAGACCATATGAAATATTTCTTTCAATGCCAAATCAATTTTCATATTAATTTTGTTTAAAAATCTTTATTATTCATCATCATCAATAGAAATATTAATCATTTCATTATTCTTATTTATGCAGAACGTGCTCTATTTGCCTAAAAACCTAGACACTAGACATCCTTAATATGTTGAATATAATAAAATAATTATGATTCCCCTCTCAGCATTTTTATTATATTATAAATGTCATCAAAGATATGCGATCTAAATAAAATTATTATAATGTGAGTTTTTGAGTATGTGCTTCCATAAAGAGGAAAAAACATTTTAAAGAACCACCTGAAAAGTGTTTCAAATTGTGATGGAATATAATAAATAAATATGATATTATTTATATTAGTGTATGTGAATTGGTTTACTTAAAGATTTATTTGATATGATTTTTATTTTTTTATTTCAATTCTTAAGTCTGACAGGCATGCGCCGTTGTCATTACTGCCGCCACCAAAAAAACAAAATATTATATACACCTGGTATGACTAATTAAAAGACAAACCCGCATCATGAATTGGAATAAAGTTACAGGCTAATAAGGAATTATATTAAAATGCTTTAAAATAAAAAATAGTATTATAGTGGCGAATATGGTTTTGAAGGTGATGCGAATTTTAACAGATTTAATAGAATAGATTCTGATGCGATTTAAATGTTTTTGGTATAGTTCATTTTTTTGCAAAATTATAGATATCGTAATATTATTTTCACTTTCACTGTCATTAGGTCTTAATTATGTGGTGGATAGTAATTAGTAATTCCATTCGGTGAAAATATGGTTCTTTGATGGCGTCATTAGATCTTCTAGTCCTTCATAGTGAACTCGAACAAAATAATACTATGGTTACTTGTAAATGTAACTTAAATAACAACATTCATAAAATCGTTACGTAATGGAGAATGATGAAGTAAATGATGATCGTATCTTTTTTAATTAGACAGTATAACTCAATTTGTACTATGAGCATGACTTCAAATGTTGTTCGGAGCTTGAAATGTTACTATGGTTCTTTAAAGTAGCTTTAATACATCTTAAATTTTTGAATTTGTAATAAAACTATATATTCTAATCTAATATAGTCGTTATGTCAAGTCACAACATATTGTCGACTCCGTATTGGTTTGTCGTATACGCCAAATTGGTAATTTTTTATTTTTTTATGATATATAGGCTTTTTAGGTATCCTCTTTCTATTTCTGCTAACCGTTTTTTTAATATTTGCAACGGTTACTGTGATAACGTATATAACTTTTGTCTATATTCCCAAAAAACATGCATTTTCATATTTGTTTGTCGTATATTTCGCAATTTATAGCTCATACGACAAAAATTTCATTAGTAGTTTGTCGTAAGTAGCCAGTTATTAAAATTTTCCAATATTTTTTACGTATGTATTTTCAAATTGAATTATCGTACGTATATGAACAAATAAAAATTGTTCGGGTAAGTTGGTGTATGTGACAACCGCATTCTCTAGTAAATAACTAATAATTATATAATTAATTGCGTTGGGATCCTAAAGTAGACAATTTAAGAAAGCTTATAAATTAACTTACTTTTGACTCAAAAATTGGAAGATTCTATCGCAATATTTTTTTCTTCTGTAATTATTCTAACATTAAAATTGATTTTCCTGAATTTCTACAAATGACACATACGACAAACCAATACTGAATTTACGATATTTTCTCTTTGGATTAATAAATTAGTGAATGTAGTTTTATAAGACGTATTTATTTTAAAGCTGAATGCCATTGACAAAATGAAGTAACTAACATACGACACCAAATATAATGGAAATATTATATTTTATAGTAACACCAGTTAATGAATGAAGTTTTATTTAAAAAGACCACAATAATAAGAATTATTATTTGTAAGTGTTTGTATTATTTTGATATTTTCTCATTATTTCGAAACTATAATTAGTACCCCTTGACGAAAATATTTTATGTTTTCAAAATCCTGTAAAACATGTCGCGTGTACAATATTTACATTTTTACGGAAATTTTAATATCATTTTTTTCTGATCCATCTCTCCCTCCTAGAAGATAGACATGACTAGACTAAGGGATGTGATTTTTATACCCGCACAATATTGTCAATATAATTATAATAATATAGTAGCGAAAAATAAATTAAAATTCCTTTTTAAAAGATTAACAAGATTATAAAAAATTTTTATTATACACGATCTTTTTATTGTAAAAATATTTAATTTTAAAATTTACTTTTTTAACCTTGAAAATTAAATCGATTAAAAAAATATTATTGGTTTTATTTTAAAAGAAAATTAAAATTACTTAATTTTTTATTAATTTTATTTATTTTTTATAAATATTTAAAATTCATAATAATTCCCATGACGATAAAACTGATTGTAAAACATATTAAAAAACATTTGCAGATTTTTATTATAAACTAAAAATTGAAATCGTGATATTTTTATATTAAATGTTATTTTGTATTGAAAACTTGTTTTTCAATTATATCGAATTATAATGAGATTGTGTATCGATTAATTTATCTGAAAGATTTTTTTTTTTAAAAAAAAGATATCAAAATATTTTATGTTTTGTTAACATTTTATAAATGCAAAGAAAGATTTCCAGATTAAATGTTTTTTTATGCTAACAAAAAAAAATTTGTAAACCATCATCAGCAAATATCGATATTGCATATCTGATTGAAGATAAACGGGGTAGATAAAAATGTTACGGAATTTAATATATAAATATCTTATTTTTGGTGTTGTAAACCTTGTGCTATGCTTTCTTTCTTAGACTATATATGATTACAAATTCGAGACAACCACTACAAAATATCTATATCACGATATAAATACGTCATGTTTATAGACATGTTGTCTGATTTATTTAAATTTATTATTGACAGTGTATAAAAGTATCCATACACAGTAAACCCAGACAACATTATTTCGGGAATACTAATTGTTTTTTTTCAGTTTTGATGGCCGATTATAACAAAAATGTTATAAAAAAGATTTACATTATTTTAATCTTGATCAAAAGATTGTAATAAGAATTTTTTTTATTAGGGATTTTATAAGATTATATTTTTATGAATGAAATTTTGTATATGAATTTTTCAGAACTATCTGGTAAATAATTTAAATTGTAGGATAAAAAAGCTACGCCAATTATGGTAGAATTCTTTGTTATTGACCTAGCAATTCTCATATATTTTAGTTTAGACAAAATTATAAATTTTCGATAATGAAAATATTATGTTTATGGGAATATATTTAGAAAACCCCAACGACCCTCTATAAAATCGTGTCGTAGAGACAATCAAGGACTTTATCTGCAAGTGCTCAATGCTGACTAAGGCCATGATTTTCCCTCTAATTCCTACTGTAACGAATTAAACTATCTAGCCTACGGAAATTGTACACTTCTTTAATGTTACAAGTTGGATCCAAAATAACCAAATCCGAACTAGTGTTCATCAGAATATGTAGTGTAAAAATGGCCCTAAAGTTCTACTTGGAGTTCTGGACGGTGTCTGTAATTCACAACTCGAACCAACCAAAAATAGGCAACATTAATTTTGAAAATTTCGTTCGAGTTTCTCAGCTCATAAAATGGTATTGAAGATAGATGTTTAGTTTCAATGGGGAAGAGGTGACTTAAATTTTGAAAATGTAAACTTCATGATGGTTTTTCAAATTTTTAAATTTAAGTATTTTACATTAGACAGTAGTCCAGTTATGTACCTAAGAAATTTGGTTAAATCTGACTGAAGTAATTAATTGTTGAGGATAGAAGAATTTCGAAGAAAGTTCACCACGAAATTGCGGATTTCATAGATTCCATACAAATCTGCAATGATGGATAGAAATCAAAATATATGGCATTGAGACTTGAGTAAGATCTTTTCAAACTATTTCATCATTTCTTATTTAAAAACTTAAAAAAAATTGATTTTTTTGGTTTTAGTGTTACAATTTAAAATTTACATCTAAAATTTATGTTTTATCTTGAATTTATGATACGGATTGAAATTAAAGTATAAAGCTGTGTAGCATACGCCATAGTTATTGTTTAGTTGTTGTATCGTTATTGATACATTCTACAATTTATGAATAATATCATATTACTCGAAAAAATATTCAATTTTTTGGAACAATTCAAAATTTATAATGCATCTGTCAAAAGGCATATGATAATAGAGTGAATTGCTTCACCATATCTAACTTTATTATTACAATTTATATAATTTCAAGGTGTTATAAATAAATTTAGCAAAACTTTATATTATTATACTTGAAATTGACATTTTTTAACCCTATCCATAATTGAATACCATCAGTTAATAATCAGGCAGGTGTCCAAATTTACAATTTTCATTATAGCTATTTTGTATATTACAAAATATTTTAACAATTATATTTATGTTGAAATTATATGCTTTGATAAAAGTCGAAAAATATTTTTATCAAGAACATTATGAATTCTAAACAGATTTCATATCCTGCATTTTAATCTGCACCTTTATCAGAGGGTGCAGATGTTATTGAAATTCTAAATAAAATAGTTATAATAATAATAAAAAAAAACCTCCCCTCATATACAATAACGAAACCATAACCTAAGTAAACTAGGCGAATGCATGACTATTTCATATATCCAAAAAATTGGATAAATTTTACACCCTCTACAAAATAAAAAAATCTTTTAAATATTTTTTTTTTATCTAAATACAAAATATATAATAAAACTTTAATCAAATATGGCTTTCTACTTGAATTAATTTACCTTCTATCTAAACATTATAGTTTGTTTTATATTGTTGAGGTATGTCTTGTTTAATGCATTGTAGAAAATTATGTAGATTCTTTATCTAATAGATTTACATTTTTCTTATAATATAGGAAGGAATAATTGCGTATTTGAAAAAAATATTGTGGAAGGTATAAAATAATATCCTCTCTCTCTATTTTATCAATTATTTAAATAGACTATGGAATTTATATTATATTGACTTAATATTTTGAAGCAGATGCATGTGTACGGTTCAATGATATCCAAATTTTTAATATAATAACTAAATGAACCTTAAAGGTAAATTGGAAAAATTAAAATAGGCAGTAATAATTTTGATTGAAATTAAATGTAAAAGTAAATATTTGTTAACAATTAGATTGTAATATGAAAGATCTTAAAGGACTTTGGTGATACAATAGCAATATTACATTGATTAAAGTGTTTTTTACTTGTTCCGAATATTTTAACAATGATTTATAACCAATTTTCAGTTTTCAGTTAAATTTCATAATATTCTTCACAAAAATTCTAAAAACTATTTTTATTTCTAAAATTTTCACTATCTACAATCTAAATTTCGTAACTGAGTCTACAATAATTGCATATTTTATGAAAAATCATTCATTCCAATGGCGCTACAGCCCTACTCGAGCCTTGGCCTCCTCAAGTTTCTTCCTCCAAATAGCTCTATTTGATGAAGTTGATTTCCAGTTAATTTCGTTCAGCATCAACTGGGTATCTAAGTTTACAGCATCTTTCCACCTGTTTCTTGGCTTCCCTACTGGACGTTTTCCTTCTGATTTACTTGATAGCAATTTTTTTGGGATACTTGATAGCACTTTTTTTTTGAGTATCCTCCATTCGCTGCACATGTCCCGCCCATCGAAGTCTATTTAATTTCATAAAAGTTACAGCATCTGGTTCATTGTAAATTTTATATAATTCATTATTATACCGAAGTCTCCACCTTCCATTTTCTTCTTGGATTGACACTGGATCCTTCTCAAAATCTTTCTTTCAAATACCTTTATTTTATTTGAAGTAGCTTGTGTTATTGTCCACGCTTCTGATCCATATATAAGGGTCGATCGGATCATTGTTTTGTATATGCAGAGTTTTCTATTTCTGTGAATGTCTCACGATTTGAAGAAATTATTTAGTGAAAAATATTTTCCATTTGCTACATGAATTCTTTTTAAAACTTCTTTGGTGTCATCATTATCTTTTGAGATTGTAGTTCCAAGATATACGAAGCTATCTACAACTTCTACGTTACTATCTCCGATGGTTAGGTTTTGACTCTTTCTTCTTCTATTCCTTGTCTGTACGAGGACTTTTGTCTTATTTAAATAATTGAAAATATATCGTGACATAGATTTGATAAATTTCCAAAAAAAATAAAACCTTGACAAACTGTGTGGCAGAAATTGATATTCTACTACTACATTTCAAAAATTTTATTATGAAATCAATGTAATTTTATATAAATACATTTATAATTTCATATTTTCAATGGAACATAAATTTAAAGTGATAATATTTAAAGAAATTTAATTCGAATTTCCAAGGATTCACCCTCTGGTAATGAACAAATTTAATAAATATAAATATTTTATTAATAGCATGGCCCACTCTCTGATATAATAATCATATATAAATTGATGAAACATTATATTAAGTAATAAATTTTTGATGAGGCCATCCACAAAAAAAAACACTTGTTGATATAAAGTATCAGTTTTTTTTCATAAATGCAATAAAATAAATTAATTTTGTGATTTCAGAGTATCAATAATTGCCATATAAGTTAAAAAGTGAATGGAAAAATTCTGAATTTGGCTTAAGGGATGTTAATAAAAATATAACAATTTAAAAATTTATTTTTAATTTCACTTTTATTATATGGTGATCAATTTAACTTAAATATATAATTATAGTTAATTTAATAAAAAAAAAAAAAAAAACATTATTTCATATAAAGAAAGTGCTGTCATAAAATTAAACCACAAAATTCAGTAGAAACTTCTAAAATATTATTTTTAAAGTCTCAGTAAATTGAATATTAATTAATTGAATATTAAAAATAGTTAAATTTTAAATAGGTTACAAAATAAAATATCAACAAAATTTAATGTAGAATTGCACAGTAATCGAAATTTAAAACTTTTTTAAAAATGTTCTTGATCTCAATAACTAATTTAGACAAAGATGACATTGCGGCATGAACACATTCCAGCAGATAATTGTCTAGTGCTCCACTGATACCCATTCAGATACTTAATGTTTAAACCTTAATTTAATCAGTAACGCTCCAAAATTAACTATAATTCATAATCGAACGAATTAAGTTGTGGTTAGATTGATAATCTTCCGCGTTAATAACATCATAATAAAAATTTTAAAACCACATTTGATTAGTTTTACCTAATGCCATTGTACCGAACCCTACAGGAATGTGTAGGGTCAATCTTTAACTATCTTTTCTTAAATGGTATATTGATAAAATTCCGATGTTTTCAATCCCCTTTTTCATAAAATAGAAATTTCATTACTCTATCCTACAAATTAGGTTTAGAGTGGTGGCAAATATGTGTCATAAATGATCAACTAACTTCTTTATATCACAATTTCATTCAAACAAAAACTACGGCATTTTTAATTGTTAAAAGATAATTCAAAAGTAGAAAGCGAAAGTGATGGATTCCAATTTATTGATCCGCTTGCAATAAGTTTAGAAGAAAATTAAAGTAATTTTATCAATAACATTTGTTGTCTACCTGGAAAATATTACAAATTGTCACAAAAATCGAAAATTACTCGCAAATGAAAAAATATTTAACTTTGACAAATTCCAAATTTACTTGCTCTTCTTTATTATATAAAATTTTATGAAGTTATTATCATCATTATCACATTAAATTCCGAAATACTCTCAACAATTTCAAACATAAAAATAGCAAATTGGTCATTGATCTTGAAATTCTGCTGGATAACATAAAGATAAAAAATATTTGTATATAAATTGTTACTTTTTTTTCAACTAAATGCGTCAATTAGTAACAAACAATTGATATATAAAATTTCTAACTTACGTAAAAAAGTTCATATCCGAAGTTGTCTCTATCAAAATTGAAAATTGCTTAACTTATATACCTATAAATGAAAATTGAAATTGCTTTAACTTATAAGTAAAATTGAATAAAATAATGCGGTATTTGATATATAACTGCCGCACAGCTAATTGGATATTTATCGGCAGCACTTTGGTACATTAAAAAAAACTAATTGGACTCTTCTTATACATAATAATTGAAAGTGAATTGGAATTTTCTTTTTTTTTTCTTATTGATTATTTCGAATTATTGAAGTATAATTTAGAATTTGGCATTTTTAAAAGGTTTTACTTGATTAAAGTCTTAATTTTAAATTAAATACTAGGAACGGAACAAGAAATAATTGGTTCATATTATTAAAAATAGCTGAAAACCTAAAATTTATTTGGCACCAAAAATTATATAATAATTAAATACAAAATTGATATTATTATTGGCGCCATTCGGAGAAAATCACTTAAAGAAACATTGTAAGTTAATTTTTATGTAGAAAACCGAAGTTAATTAACAAAAATTATTAACTATTAGTGAAAATATAAAATCAAATAATTTTAAAAATTTAATTTTATGGTTGTGCTTCATAAAAATTCGCATTCGAATTTAATTGCGTATAACAACCTAAAATTAGGGAGTTAACAAGTTAACACCTATTAGACTTCATTATTTCCACTAAATATAGCTCGGAAATATACAAATTTAAAAGGATATCCTTTAAAATATGTTTTGACAGGCGCCAAGACAAACTCAAATTAGGGTCTTAGAAGACAATTTATTTTATCACCTTTAGCTGTGAAAAGTGTTATTCTTTATATATCCACTTCTTTTTTAAATTATATACAAATACATGAAATGGTGATAATTTTGGATGTGTTAAATATAAAATTAGGATCAATTTTAACAAGCTATTTAGTGCTTTTGATTAATGATTTTGCAGAAATAGCAATTTGTTGTTATGATTAGTGTTGTGACCACTTAAAATGAAATATTACAAGAAAGCAAGCAATCGTCTCATTAGTTTTATACAAGGAAATTTAAAAGATCTAAAGGATAACCGAATCGTATCAGAAAAATAAATGAAAATTCCATTAAAATGGAAGAAAAATAATTTTTGGTAACTAATAATAAGAATAATTATTTTCTTTAACAAATTTTACACCTCTAATTATAATCACATATAAAAAATAATTTTTTTTATCATTATTTTTATTACATGCAATTTTATTTCTGTAAAATGAAATAATGTTGAGCCTATAATTTCAGATTTTCAAGAAAATTATCTCTTTAAACTTACAAACTTCAAAATTTACTTGTTATTTGCTGTATTGCTTATTCGAATTGCCAATTATTTGCCACAGAAATTCAAAGGATCTCACTTTAAACCCTTTACAATAATTCTTAATCAAAAATAAATATGGAAATTAAATTTGAAAGCAAAGCACCAATTAAAATCATTATCATAAATTTTATTTTTTATAAAATGTATTTCCAACTTGTCAAATCCTATAACGAACAAAAAAAAATTGATTAATTGTATCTAATAGGTCCATTAACTAAATAATATCAAAATAGAAGCGACTTAACCCGATATTTTCAACACAATACAAAACACGCACTCACCACACTGTCCAAACAAGCCGCGGCTCTTGAATTATCATTTAACACTAAAACGATAATCTTACATTTTCAACTATCATAATAAAAAATTTACCGCCATCACAAATTGGAAGCCCCATAACAAATTATGATTAAACAATATCAAAGAGCCAGTAAAAAAAACAAAATAGAAATGGGAAGCGAGTGATTATCGCTAACATAAAGGCTTACAAAAACCCAAAACTTCATATTCAAATTAGCTCCAATTCATTCAGAATTATTATAGACAACTTTTTTTATTCATTCCCCCCATCATTTTTTTTTTAGTGAACCCAGAATATGAAATTGAAAGAGGAAGAATTAAAAATAATTTTTTATTGTTGATGGGTGATGATTAGACCATTTGTTAAATATTGGACGGACTTTTAAAATGATATAGAGCACAATATGAAACGTAAATATTTGGAAAAGTATGAAACAAAAAAAAAGGTGTGCCGCTTATAGACGTGCGCCCCAACAACAAAATCAATAACTCTGATGAAATCATATTATATGCTCATTAGCATTAAAAAAAATGTTAGACAGATGTAGACAGATGTAAAACAGAGAAAAAAAAACGAAAGATAAAATTTGAATACTTTAACTTATTTTTATTGAATCAAAATAAGAATTGGGTTTACTATTCGATTTCTTGGGGAGCTTTGAAAAAAAAAAAAATGAATACCTTTTATGTTTTACCAGGTAATTTTGAAGTGAACAATAAAAAAAATCGATATATCACGCGATCATTTTGATTATGGCATGGCGTTAGAAATAAAGATTGAAGAATCTTTTTTGTTGTACCTAAACATATCATTAGCGCCTGATTTATAACAAATAAAAAAAGGGGGAATCTTCTTTAAATATTAATTTGATTAAAATTTAACTAGAAAATGCGATGACTTGTATAATGAAGAGCTATTATTAATTATTCTTATTGGAATTTATCTAATTTGATTAACTAGAATTGTTATTTTAGGTTCCATGGAGGAACACTAGATGGCACTAAGAAAAATTGATGAACATTGTTTTAGTTGTGTGTATATAAAAAAAGAGTTTTTAATGTTTTATTATAAAATATTTTAATGGATTTTTTGTTTAAAGCCAATCCTCCCTCCTACAACAACTGTAAACAAAATCAACCCTTTAGATATGGTACAAAATTTTAATTGATTATACAGTTTTATTTAATTTGAAAATAGTTTAGTCGGTGTGGTCGAAATTAATAATGTCTTAAAGATCCTTTTTTAATTTGAAAAAAAAGGATTAATTGAATTTCAAGCATTTTTTTTTTTAAATTAAAATAATGGTAAGAATATTTTTAGTAATAATTAATTTCAGAAAGGTGAAAAATGGAAATGATAGAAGGATTGTGTAATGGATTACGCAGCAGAACTGAATACTGAAAAAGATTCTAACATGACTTTATATTGCACGGTATTTTAACAACATTTTTACGATTTCCATTTTCGTTATATTGGACCCTTCTTGCTTATGCTTACTACAGTAACAGTTCCGTGTTTTAGTATCTATTTACTTAATTTTTGATATTTGACATTCTGGTTTTATTGAAACCTCCCTGATGCTTACTACAAAATTCCCTTGTTTAGTGTTTACATGATTTTTGATATACGCTTGTAGATTGGCGATATTGAATAATGCTAAGATTAGACAGCATGCTCCTTACTTCTGTGAAAATCTAGATATCACTATTTATTCAAATGTTTGGCTCACTCCCATGAATTGTTGTATGGGCGAAGGACTATCCGTATCGTTAAGGGATACTAAATCGTTTTGAATTGTTTTGGACTATAACAATGGTTCGACCTATAGGATAATCGTAGTAGTAATGACTGTCATCCATTACAAATTCAATGTTCTTATTATACGTCTCAAAGATAAACCGAAACATTCGGTATTCGTCGTTGAATTTGTGTAATCAATTCAATAAAGTCTGTTTATATACCGAAATAATCACAATAACTCCAATATTTCAAATACAGCACAGTAAAAGAAAAACATGAAATAAATCGGATATCCCTTCACTGTAGTTCGATGTTTTACATACTCACGGAATTGTGTTGAGGCTCCAAAATAAATGCATATTTTTTGTCAAGCTGCAAGATAAATGTAATCTAACTAACTACAAGCTAACTAACTGTAAAATTTATTATGTGCTTATACATATGTCAAAGCACATGTCAAGGACCAAGGTGTTGATTTCTATATACAAAACAACACTATAAAATTTGTACAAAAAATGGTATTTTTTTTTGCCTTGAAATAAATTCCATAATGATCCTGACCAGCCACAATATTATTCTTCAGAGTTTTATTAATTTTGTGTAAAATGAGTCCGCAAAATAATGAAAATATACATAAAAAACAAAAAACAAAAATATTATGTTAAATTTTGCGGTGTCTTAATGTTTTGCAACATTATCCATGGCGCGTGCAACTTAAAAATTTTTATGAGCAAAATAACAGAAATGCTTTTTTTTCTTTCTTTAGCCATATTGTTATACAATGCGCCATCAATGTATGATCATCATATTCATAAATGTATGAATATTTTGAAGGATTTGTAAAAAACATTATCATGCAGATGAAATTTTCTATGCTGGGTGTTACGAAATCATGCAAAATTAAATAAATAAAATGTGTATAATAACGATAGCGTGATAGAAGCAATTTAATGAAACATGTTTTTTTATTTTTTTAAGACTAAACACCGCAAAATAAAAAAATCTGAGTTGGATGCTTGTCGACATAATTACTTTGAGCAAACTGTGATGATAATCATTGAATGCATTTTGGCTACTCACTAATTACAGTTAAATTCTAATTCGCAGAGGCAAGGAAATTTTTTTACAAGAAATATGACCATGAAATAAACAGATTTATGAATGGTGAAGATATTGTGAAATTTATAAAATTGCAAAGGATTTACATGGGGGTACATAGAACTTATCTAACGTTTTTGAATGAAAATATTATTAAAGTCAAAAGCAGAGTAGAGAAAAGTGATTTAAATGTCTGAGATATATTTCAAATATATTCATATTTCAAATATATTCCTTACAGGCCAGTTTTAATTATTGCTTGCTTAATTAAATAAGCTGCACAGCTCACAACCAATCCTATTTAGAATTTGCTGCGAGCAACACGAAACCTGCAAATTCACTTCTGATGTCTACTAAACGTTACCACATTCATTAGCACATCCATTAGTCAATATTTACCAGCTGTTCACATAAAATCTTCTCACAGCATTTTTTTTTAATCTCATGAAGCCATTTCTTTTTCGAGAAAACCTTCATAGTTCTGTCACTGTTGTTACTTTAATATTTTCGGCAATTAATATCATTTGATCCAGTTCCCAATTTATTCTGATTCATTTTTCCTAATATTTTTCTAAGTATTATTCAATATTTTTCAATATTTTAAATTCGATTTACTATATTTGCATAAGAAATTATTGAAATGTAATAAAGTTTGTTATTTACTTGCTACGTTGTATATTAAAAATCATACTGTTTCCAAATAGAATAATTATTATACTACAAGATTTTCTCTCCTTCGATTGGTGATAAAGTCTGTAATTTAAATGTCTATAATGCCAATGGAAAATAACAATTTAATTTCTGAATGAATTTCTATTTTTATTATTTCTTTGAATAAATTATTCAGTATATTGCAGAACCAGAACATCATGCACATAATTTATTTTAGAAAAATTACAAACTAAAATCATAGAATATCTTAATTCACTGGCGTGGTGATCAAGATGCCGTTTATTATGCAGAAATTGAACACATAATAAACGAACAAAAATGAGAAAATATTAAAATTCAATTTTACGAGTAGTTAGAATAACTAGGAGTTTGTATTGTACTTGACCCTAAAAAATGGATTACTTTTTATCCATGTGTTTTTGGGGTTGTATAGTCCAAAAAAGCAATTTAAAAATAAGCAAAATTAGACTGTGCGCATCAGCAAAATCTCCTAGAACAATATTTGAATAAAATTTGGTTA